>WURT03486813.1:0-21933 GCA_009936505.3 Holothuria glaberrima | reverse complement strand
AAGACCCCTCCCCCAGGACATTGGTCACTAACATACACTTCCGCCCCCACTTTCAAACAGCTTCCTACGCTTATGTTGTGCAGTCATATTCTAAACGCCTGCACTGGTGAACTCGGAACAAGTTGTTTGGATATTAATAGAAATGTCAGAAGCTAAGACTCAATGATGGTTAGTCAATATATATCAATATAATAATCAGAGTGCATGAATAAGTCATATGTTGGTTATGAAGTTTGCGTCCAACACTGGACATAGTCTTCTTCGCTTGGGTAGGGGGTGCTGTCTGGGAAACCTTTGGGAGTAAACTTTGGGAGTTTACTGTGCCGGTCTTTTGAGCAATACGCCCTCTGTCGGCTGCCCATCTGTATCTCTTTCCACTAAGAGACTTGGGACGTTTGGTTTATGTCACGTCGTATTAATGAGCTTGGTGCATTATTCATAAGTAGAGGCGATACTCCAATAAACAATCTTCATTTACAGAAAATACTATCCCGTCTAAACAAAGGGGTGATATTGAACGCGACATATTAATTGTTTGATACTGAGGTACCCGTGTGAATACCCACAATATTCAAACACACCTTAATATAAGTAATGAAAACTGTACAAAATAATTCAAATGACAAAAACACTTTCAGAATTTCATTTAAGAGAAACATATTTCAATAAACATTTCCTATACACAATGGTACCAATAAGCCATATGACAGAGGTTACGGTACTACTACTGCAAACGTAAACGAAGTTTAGCAGAATAGGCACGGGTAAACTTTCACCTGTCCTGACAGAACGGTAGTAGCCGCAGCTCCTTGTGGACAACCGCATGGAGATCAAGAACTGATGCGGACTATTTTCCTCTGAGCTATTGCATAGCTACTAAAAGTCATCTGTCGCCACGATTCTAGTTATAACCGGAAAGCCCAAATGATAGTGATTCCTTGCCGAAGAGAGTACTTTAATTGTTGCACTGAAGTTTATCCCTCAAATTTATACTTCTTAACTACATCATATTTTACGATGTTTTCACAGTTTTACCTCTGCTGACCTTACATGACCTATGAACCCCACCAAAAATTGAGCGACAAAAATGAAAAAGGCGTGCCTTAGACAGGAAGCAAACCCGTGTCGTCTGTGTGAGAAACCGAGCACTAATCCACTACGTCATCAAAGAACTCGTTCAGCGCATGGAATAGTCAAGCATTCTTTACATGTGTTCATAATTTGTGATTCAAATTAGAATTATTACTGTAACAGTTGTACCTGTGAAAAACTAAATATTCTGTAAGATATAACTCCATCTTTGGAATGGTAGAAAAAATCAGCCCTCACTTTTCGTGGTCACGAAACGCCGAACACTTTTTGGAGTTACCGCCCACTGTCTATTTAGTTTACACGGTTTTCGTAGTTTCACCTCGGATGACCTTCGACCTCCACAAACCCATTCGGTTCCCTTTCTCTTAAAGTAACATATCTATATACCATGTTTAAAAAGAAAAAGAATACATTCATCCATACCTGGAAATATCATGTTTTGGTTTAATGTTTTTTGTTTTGATCTCTCATGACCTCAAATGACCTCTGACCTCCACTGGAAACAAAAGGGTTCGTCCTCTCAATAAAATAAAGTTTTAAACCAAGTGTGAAAAGCGTTCATCATAGTTTTCTTGAGATACCGTGTTTGAGAGCAATTTTTAAGAATTTCATATTTTCACCTACTGTGACCTCAGATTATTTTTGACCTCTGCCAAAACGAATAGGGGTCATCTTCGGACTGTAAGGCATTCACGTGGCAAGTATAAAAAGCATTCATGCTTCTTACCTAGAGATATGGTGTTTACAATATTTCGGGTCTTTGACTTTCTGTTGATCTCAAAAGACATTTGACGTCCCCCAAAACAATAGGGATCTTTCTCTTAATATGGTAGTTCTATATTCCAAGTATGAGTTAGTTAGATGAGGTTTAACGGCCCAGTTTCCAACCAATTGGGTCAAGTCGAGCCGGCCACCGCCTTTTTTCCAGTTGTGGCTCACTGGCTTGTTTTCCCTTACTCCATCGCTTATGCGGAGCATCACGCACAACGGCAGAAGGTTCCACTGTTTTTAAAGACTTTGGTATGACTCGACCTGGGAATCGAACCCGGGCCTCCCGCGTGAGAGGCGGATGCTCTACCACTAGACCAAACACGCGGTCTTTCCAAGTATGAGAAGTATCGATCATTGCTATTTTGAGATATCGTGTATACAAGCCAACACACATACACACGCACGTGATTTAAACAGGATCCTTTCGCCTTCGGCAAGGAATATGATAACGTGTGTGTGAGAGGTTGGGGAACGGACTCAGGGAGAAGGAAATTGGAACGTATATAGGCTGTAGATAACTCATCAGTGTCATAATATTTGAGAAAACCAGTCAAAAACATGTAAAACGAAAACATATTCGTTCAGCAGAATTGCACAACAATAAGCTTCTCACCCATGCCAAACGCGGTTCATCACAGTGTGTTATTGTGTTATGGTAAGACGATGAAATAATGGCAATATAAAGGAAAGATGGGGAAGGAAAAGGGAAGGAGAGAAACAAAGAAGGCAAAACAAATAAATTAGCTACCGAGCATGGTTTGAGGGGGAATTTTAGGTATCCCATTCAATCACACTGTCGTCAAGAATTGTACGGACGCCCTATTTCAGCTCGAGTCAAGTCATTGAATCCAAGAGGTTGGCATGAGTTAACTGAATCGTGGGAGGTTAGGTTGTTAGATGAGGTTTTACGGCTCAGTTTGTAACCGATTGGTCTTAGTCGGGCCGGCCACGGCCTTTTTTCCAGTTGTGGCTCACTGGCTTGTTTTCCCTTCTCCATTGCTTATGCTGAGCACCAAGCACAATGAATCATGGAAGATAGAAACTCCGGTCATGACTTTTTTCAGTCCTGCTGGCTTCTCGCACGTGCTGTTAGATGCCGAATCACAGCGCCAAATTATTTTAAAGTGCAATTTTATGCAGTGCAATGTACAACTTTTTGGATTAGGGATGGGGCCATGTGAGGGATAGAGGCAGTGACGCCGGAACGAGGGCATGGGGCGCATGCCGCCAAACGACAAGCGACTATCGAAGACCATGATTTTTTAAAGGCATCCAAGAGACGTTTAGTCTGCACTAGATTTCTGCCGGGTTGGATGAGGTGTATTTTCGACTGACGGATAGATCTATTTTAATCATTTTCTAGTACATATCCTTCCCAAACTATCAAAATTTTCGCTCCCCCGGCTACACCTTTCAAGTTTCGTACAGTGGCGTCGATAGACTTTTCGAAGTGGGGGACACTGGGGTCAAGCGGTCCGCCGAAGGGACACACCAAAATGAAGGACTCGGCGTCACTGTAGGCATCTTAGTGATGCGCAGCGCTTCCCTGTAGGCGTTATAACACCTAGGCCCCTGATGGAGTCCAAGAACAACACTCCATTTGGGGTCCAGGGAGTGCAGCCCATGCGGAGCCTCTGGGGTATTTGTAAAAAGTGAACCATTGAAATGAAGCATTTGGCTATCTCGAATATGTCATTGCAGCACATTAAAGTAAACCACAGTGGCGTACCTAGGATTTCTCTCACGGGGGCATTCAGTATGTTTTGTGATCGCTAGGGTGGGGAGGGGTCTAAGGGGGAGAGGTGTCCTCCTCTCCTTTGAAAATTTTTGAAAAACTAGGTGTCCTTACATGCAATCTGGTGCCACAAATACCACCTTTTGAAGTAAAATTTGTGTTAAAAAATTTAAGTATTTTTACTGTTGGAACTAAAAAAAAAACGGTATCATCGGGGGTGGGGGCATGGCCCAGTGGCCTCCTCCCTGTGTACGCCAATAGAAGGCCACGAAAATATAAATCACAATTGGACTATTGTGTAAGCCTTACTCGCACTAACGATTTAATGATGGGGGTGAATGGGGACAGAGGATCATTTAATGTTTGCACTGAGCTTTGTTGGATACGTGTTGAAAAAGAAAACGAAAATCGCGACTTTTTACAGTTTTCGAACATAAGATCTGGCAAAAAAATAATCGATGTGGGAATTGTATTGAAGAGAAAGGACTCAAGGCCACATTAGTCTCATAGCTTTTAAAAGTAAAGGCTGAAACAGTAGCTGTGAATGACATCTCTCACTAAGGCTTTCCTTCACACAGCTTAACAAATAGATGCGCGCGAAACGCGCTACAAAATTGCAGTTTTGAGAACATTTTGTGCAATTTAAGTCGTATGTTTGAGTGATTAAGTGATAGTGGGTCCTCTTGTTCATATCAACATATGAGTGAATGGTGTATTTGTGCATAATTTTTTTCATACCCAAAGTTTCATTTAGGGGAGGGCACAGCCATTCTTTGGGGGGCACGTGCCCTCCTAGCCCCCTTGGGGACGCCACTAGTTCTGTAATTTTATACGGTACAATCCCAAACGTATTTGTTCGAAGGAACGTCTTCAGGTTTTAAATCAGTTCCAATGTAAAGTTTTGGCGATCTACACAGGCAATTGCCACGCTCTGCACCCCTTGTCTAATGACCATATACGATAGTGCATCGTAACGGAGTTATTCTGGCGAGGACTATTGTCTAAAACCTACAAGTCCAACCTTATGTTTCTTGCATCAAGAGGCAATTACGTGACAATCTTGTATTATGGACAGCATTTAAAGCATGATGTTTAGGAGTTGAATTTTATTACTCATTACAAAAACTTATTCACAGGTCATTAAGTGTATTTTCAGAGAATAAGAATTAAGAAACATGCAACTGATTTATCCTCAGCTCTTCTTAACCTTTTCTAACTAGAGGACCACTTTGACTCTCAGAACTTTTCTGAGGCCCACCTTACAAAAAGCTCATGAGAAAGATATGACTACTAATCGTGACACAAAAAGAAACAATACAAATTGCGAGATACTTATAATTATTGTGTCACCGTCAGTATCAATATCCGCCAAACTAGTCACTACCCCCAAACAACTACAACCAAAAAGAGAATTATCCTGCTCACCTTTGATGAGAGACTTGGACTTGCTTGTTAGCAATAAGATACCTAAGCCTTGGTTGGATGGGGGACAGGCTCACACGGAGAGTGGCATTCAGGGTGTCTGTTTTCAGACTGTTTCCTGCTTTTGATTTTGTCACAGTCAAAGTAGAAAAGCCAGATTAACAAACACATTCATACGCCATGTGTTGACGGACTTGGACCGATCGTACACGACAGTCCGGACTAGCATCAGTGTGCAATATAACATCACTTTACTTTTTCTGTTTGGTTCTATTTTTCTTTATTTGTTTTTTATTTTTTTATGGCGGATCTCGCGGCCAACCGGTGGAGAAGCGCTTTCCTATACCACTTTATTATACTTTTACTTGCCTGTCTGTAATTCCTCATTGGAAGCTGTAGATTTTGGATTCTCGTTTAAAATGAGTAAAACTGCAATTTTGACATGCTCTCCCGAGGTTTCATTTGGATATCAGTTAAAAACAACATACTAACGTCTCCATTTTGTAAGTACTGCGCATGCTATGAAAATTGGTTGAATTACCCCAGAGCTTCCAGGCGGTCTCATGGTTGCCACAGCCAGGCTATTGCTAAAATGGCAATTTCTTAACCTGAAACCAGTTTAAAGTTTTGTCAAATATACTATCGTTTTGAATCTAAGCCACCCTAAAAGCACACAATTTTCTCAGAGGGTATAGAAGAATACCCCCTTTCCTTAGGATCCCCGGACGGTACTTCGCATTAGGTGGCAAAGGAAGGACCCAAGGAAGTGCAAACTATCGTAGATACGAATATGTATATTTAACTACGACTTTCTGAGTTTATCTGGGGCGGGATCGCGACATCATCTCCTTTGGTGCCCCCAGTCATCAAACCCCGGCGGAGCCACTGGACAGGGGGCTATGTTGAATCCTTGAAAAGGGAGAAGTTGCCAACCTTGTCGGGGACCCGTAGTATATGCAATTATATGTGTTATCCCCAAAGGACAGTTTACCTGATTTTGTTCTCAAGGGGGCAGACTTTTATAAAACGCTATAACAAATTGGCGCGCTTCTCTCGCCGGGTCTCGTTGGTTACATTTCTTGCGTAGTTGCGTTCTACATAGCTAAGGGTTGCACAGCCCCATCTACAGTGTAACAAACAAGTAGTTTACACATTTTTCTGTGAAGATTGGGAATTTAATCCCAAATCGAGTAGTTGTTCTTTTAATTATGGCAAAGTACGGTCGGTGGCGACTGCTGGTTTGGCCATCATCAGGCACCAGGAGTCCTGGTGCAAAGTCAAACCGATTTGGACCATCCACTCCAACAGCCGAAGTATTTACTCTTAATGTTAATGACTGACTTTTGCTCGCTTCTCGCGCAATACATTTCCAAAAGTAAGACTTTCGGGTAAAACACTAAATCAGCATTAAACTTGTTTCATCATTTATATACATGTACGGTGCACAGTATATTGTCATAGAATGGTTTTGTATAATTATTTTCCAGCCAATCCGCTCCTCAGCCACTGTCCCCACTTTCCCCTAAACCATCGTTTCAGTCGGGGCTTCTGGATGTTGCTCCGTCTGGCAACTTGGCATGGTATCGGACAAATTCTGGCGCCACACCTGTTAAGAATGTGCCACACGCAGGATAGACGCAGAACGGCAGTGACATATTTATAAAGAGTGCGATTTCTTGCGTGTTGAAGAGTTTGGAATACCAAACTTTAGCCCTGCTTGCACCGCACGTGGGGAAAATTCATAAAGTGACAAATTTGTGTTTTTCTGACGTAAGACCCAAGTCTTTAACCTGTTAACTGTAGTAAGGCCGATGTCGACATTGGTCTTGCATGTACAAGATTAATAACTTTGAACTGAAAATTCCTGGATCCGCCACTACTAATATGTTTTCAACCAATTGCTTTCAAAGTGGTTTGCAAATATTGGCAATAGGGGCATTTCCCCCATATTGTCATTTCCCCGCTTTCTCTTACTAAATTTGGTACTTAAAAATATAGGTTAATCGTTTGTATGGGAAAATGCCTCCTATGCAATGCATTAGGTTCTGTTCTTCGAAACTGTTTTGAAAAAGCAATGTCTTTTTCACGCCCTTTGCGCGATCTGTAACTGGTACATAAAAAAAAATTAGGCCTATTCCCTACACGACAGCTTGAGTGATAATACTGTTCCAAAGAGACATAAACTCCTACAATCAACCGTTCTCCCTATCACAATTCCCTGTGTGAATAAGTCGACCTGCCGTTAGTCCGAGTTAAGAAATCAAACAAGTGTCCAAATCGTGATTTTACTGGTGTATTTATTTTATGTCCATTAAACGCCTTGAACATAGTGAAATGCTCCACACTGAGCCCATAATTTTGAAAATGGTCCAGAATTTTATCTGGCTCAGACTTATTGATCTGGGCCAAACGCTATTCACATTTGTACCAGATCTGGTTTTATTTAACCCGATATTGACTAAATATACCCCCCCCCCCCCATCGGAACCCAATAATGTCAGGTTACGGTAAAATAGTGCCCACATTTTGTAATGAAGTATAAAAGTCACTTCGGCATCCAGTCGAAGGGAGAAAAACTAAACACCCCCGGGCCCTACCTTGAAAGGTTCTGCTTCCGGAAGAAGCTACGTGACCTAATGGGATACCTGTGACTTAACATGGCCTCCTCTCAGCCCTCAGACCCTTAGAAAAAAGTCTGCCATGCAAGGCCCTGATTTACAATTTAGAATAGAACAGATTCCTAAGAGCAAAAACTGATCTGCCAGAATTCAACCATGGATGTACTAACTCCGAGGTAGTACTTCCATGATTCAACAGAGAACAGTGCAGCTATTTTTCTCAAAGACTCTTCGGCTAGAAGACGATCATTAATCTCGAAGGGGTTCTGATCCCCGACGGAGCTGCGTCCCTAATTGCTATTTGGAAAAAGAATCTATGGGGTAACGTTTAATCGGAATAGAAACGAAAGTATAGTCAGCCAAGACGTGTGTTTGCATGCAAACTAAATCCCGGAATCGGTCGGTTTATACTGGTAGATTCCCGGCTTGCACTACAAGTCTGGGATATCTATGTTGCTCATTGCCGTAAACGTAGAGCTGGAAACCCTTATAAATCATATTGTCGTTATCTGATACTGAAAAGAAGAGATAAATGAAGCTTTTCGTTTCAAATAACACCCACAGTCTAGTTCCTTAAAATTCATTTGTCTCCTACATCTTGTTCCCAGGGGTAAGAGTATAAACCTAGATATAGCAAATAGAAATCCTCATATCTGAAATATGAAAACATGATACGACGACCTAGTCCTTACATTGTGATGTAAAAACGTACTAATTTCTAAAAATTTTGTGGGTTAGTATTTGGTGAGACTTTAAACTTCCTACCCGCAAGTGAATCTCCGAGTCCATGGAGCTTTCACTCAGGCATTCTGTATACTTACATATCACACAGAAACAAATGATCCGTTTATAACGGAGTAAAGCGTTTCAACTGGCATGCAAAGAATAAATATAGTCAGAGTAACATAGCGCACAATGTCGTTGGATTTGAAACCAAATTAAGTAGTCCAACTTAGCAGCTAACGTAATGATGTCCTCTCTAAAAGTATTCAGAGCTCTCTTGGAAAAGGGATAGTCAAAATTGATAGATACTAAAATGTGTGATACCCTCAAAACCCTTTAAAGAGGGTTAGTGAGTTACTTGGTTCACGAAATTCATGATTTTTTTCACACTTGTTGAGTTTTACTCACGTCTTGATTATAAATGATCAAACTTAGAGATTCTGCACATCTGACACACAACTGAAATGGGAATGATAGGTTATTTGATGATAAAAATCATTTTTATATGAGTAGCCAGGCTAATTACAAAAATTGTCATGCAACGATTTCCTTCAAAAATTGCCACAAAAATTCGATATCAACTCAATGAGCCCCTTTAAAATACCCCGATGTGAGGTATTCAAGACCATTTATAATCATCGTATTTATTATACATAACTGTTTGCTGCACATGTGATGCATACACTAGCCTCAAATCATTAAAATTTATCTTGGTTCAAACTTTGCATCTATCTTCTTCACTTTGATAGGGTCATTAATATCGCCACATATTAAAGTTTTGCATAATGTCTGTTTTTCTTATTCGTTGACTAAAATGGCGGTTCTGGCCATATTTTAAGAGGAAATAGTAGATAAATTATCCAGTTTTGTCTCAGTTTCGTTGTTACAGAGGCTTTCATCACGCAAAATCAGCTTGATTACATTTCGCTGAAATGGGAAACTGTTACTTAAAGGAAGTAATCCCTTGCAAAATTTTGGTTTAGTTATGCCTAAAGGTAAACTCAAACATAATGAAAACCTTAAAATCACTTTGTATTGTGTTATATTGCTGGATGTTACTTTATAAGATTATATTAAGTATATCTCTATATAATACTGGTCCATAACAGATCATGTGTATATTTGTAGATCGTAGGGAGGGGTATCAATAATTTTTTTAGGATGTTTTTAATTCTGATGATAGTACATGCAAAGTGGTAACGTATACATAGGCAATTTGCCCACATAGTATTGAAATAGTCTCATTTTCGATTACTGAAGATACATTAGGGCCTATCTTGGATGGCGTCATACTTAACTGCAAGCAAGTGGTGACCACCGGGGATCATTATTCTCAACAGGTAACTTTCAAACAAGGCGTGCCTCAAGGCTCACTGTTTGGTCTCAGCGACGTAGCCAGGAATTTGCAAGGGGGAGCACATTTGTGACTGATTTTGGGGAGGGTTTTTAAGGGGAAGGCGGTCGCCCTCCCCTGTGAGAAATTTTTGAACAATTGAAGGTCCTTGCATGCAGTCTGGTGCAATGTTTTGCCAGTATCATCATTATCATATCAGGCTGTTGCCAGCTTTAAGGCTATCTGGAGGGGGTTCGTCATGCGCGGCAGGACGATCTAAGCGGAACGCCACCATCAGTTGGCGCGGAGCGTACAAGAAAATTTATTTTTGGCTTTACAAACTCCTCAGATGGCCGGAAACGGCACTTCCCGAGTGTTTTAAGCTGCATGTACCCAGCCGTGAAATATGGATCTCATGTCTGTAATTTCTCAATTAATGCAAAAAAAAAAAAAATCAATCTATGAAAAATGTTAATACATGTTTCTAAGCGGAGCGCCACCATCGGTTGACGCGGAGCGTACCACAAAATTTTCGGCTTTACAAACCCCCAGATGGCCGGAAACGGTACTTCCCGAGTGTTCTAAGCAAGAAAATGTTCAGCCCGCACTTCGAAATTCTCCCCGCTTGGAGCTTCTTGGGGTTTTTTAGCCCAAAAGTAGACCGAAAACAGTCAATGACTTTCACATACAAAGTTAATGCGGACCTACGTAGGCTAGAGCCTAACCACAGGGCAAATATTAAACCCATGGTCAAAATATTGTATTTTTGAACTTTGATCAGAGCTATAGGCTGTGCTGTCTTTGACATTCCCTGACTAAGGAAGACTAATGTTACCATCTAGACAAGTTGAGGCAACCCATGTGTACAAAGTACTTAGGACCAACCACAAGAGAGTAGATTTGGGAGAAATTGATAATTTGATAAGAGAAAAAACTCACCGAGCTCCTTCAAAGTGGGATGGAGTTGGACCTGATCGTTACTGATTCAAGTTGTTAGATATCTGGATAGGATTAGAAAACGCCGGGAGTATTTATTGTTCCCCCCTCCCCGGCTTCGTCCCTGGATTATGACGGAGTTAACAGAGCTGACGAGAACTCAAGATCAAAAGAGCACTGACAAAATACCCTGCAAAAACGTAACAGTTTTAACATTTTTTCGACGCTGAAAGGGGGGAGCAGTCGCTGCCACTTCTCCCCCTCCGGCCACGTCCCTGTTTGGTCTCAAGTTGTACAGTATGTATTCGAAATCTTTGGTCGACCTCATCAGATACCACTGGTTAAAATATCACTTCTATGCTAATGACACGAAGTTGAATGTTTCATTTGATCCTGGTGACAAGGTTGGCCAAGAGAGTGGGCTTACTGACATAGAGGATAGGATGCACAGCAATAAGCCAGTTAAGAGTTAATACTGCGCATGCACTGTGGCTTCAAGTCATAGGTCATATGGGCATAGAATTCAATTTTTAAAAAGTTAAAAATTAAAAAAATTTAAATTTTTTAAAACATTTAAATGTCATTTTAAGTTACACTAAGTTACAATTCCTAGTTGTGTTTTTTAGTGCACTTACGAAATTGAACATGAAAGACTTTCAACAAGACATTTCAGAGTTATTGTTGGGTACAATGCACAATTTATGAAACGAAGCACATGCAGTGTGTACCCTTATGACGTATAACCTGAAGCCACAATACATACGCAGTGATAACTCTGAACTGGCTTTTAAGTTCAAGCTGAACGTTGATAAAACAGAAGTGGTTCCTTTTACCTCCAAACGCAACGAAAATTCTGTACGATTGTGTTTTTCAACATCAGTAAATCTATTATTACAACAGCATCTTGAGTTAGAGACCTTAAAACAATCTTCAATCCTCAACTGAATATGTCCCAATATTTTAATAGCGTATGCACATCAGGATTTGCTTATCGAAGGAATATTTGTCTTATCTTCGACAGCGGGGCGCAAATCTCTGTTTGAGGTTGGGGGAGGGGCAAAATGCATGTGATGTACGCTTGAACATAAAACTGTTCTACGCTTAGTGTGTACCGCAGGAGCGAAGCCTAATATGGGTGGGGTCCGGGGACCCGCCTTAGGGCCCCTGGTGGGTTCCAGGGGCAAAGCCCCATTGGGGATCCAGGGGGAAAACCGCCGGAAGCTCCTTGGCTTTAGTATTTCAGAAGCCTCAGGAAAATGTCTTGAACGGAAATTTTCCAGTGAAATACTCCTGGGTTTTAATACATTTGGCAGGGGTAGCGGGACTGATGGTGTTCTTTAGTTTGAATCGTGCATTTGCAAAGCGCGCGAAGCGCGCCAAAATTTTTGGTAGGCCTACACAAAAACATATGTAATCATTAAGAACAAAAAAAAAAAAAAACTTTAAGGGTTACAGACCTATCGGGGATAACACACGTTGTGTCGAAACCACCTGGACTACCCGATGAAAGAGCCACACTTTCCTCCGTGAGTCGCTCACCAACTAACCCTGGCGCACACTGCAACTAGGTTTTGCTATATGGGATGAAAGTTAAGACCTTTACATAACCTGTGTACTCTGCCTACATGTTACTTGGTAAGGTTGGAAGGACTTAATGCTGTCTAGCTATGTGGAATAGAACTATTGAAGAAACTAAAGTGACTCTACAGCGCGCGTAGCGAGCCGAAAATTTTGAGTTCTTATTAGAGGAATTGTCCTCTTGGGAGAAAAAACAGGTAAACCGTCGGGGAAACTAGTCGTCGTCGGAGACTGCATGCTTTATTGTATCGACTAAGGCTCCCAGACGAAATTAAATTTTTTTTGGGGGGGGGGGCAAATGACGGTTCCGCCCCTCATTTTTTCACTTGGCTACTGCCCCTTGCCCCCCGGGATTTGCGCCCCTGCTTCGACTTATCTAGGCATATGTGGATTTTATCGCATCATTTCGAGAATGTTTTAGCTGGTCCCCGCACTACACTACACGGTAGACAAAACAAATCACTGGGGGACAGAACAAGAATGACCCTGGGGTCCATCTTCAGTCCTTGGTGTGTGTAGGGGGATTCAAATGCATGTGGCCATTGTGCACTGAGTAGACTACAAATATTACAATATGATCATTTTTTTTTATTGTATTGTATTGTATTGCATTGCATTGCATTGCATTGCATTGCACTGCACTGCATTGCATTGCATTGCATTGCATTGTATTGTATTGTATTGTATTGAATATGTATTTACATAAAAACTATATTGTTGGGGGGTCTGGAAAAAGCTTAAGACGAAAGAAGAGAATAAGAAGAAGAAAATCAACGAGTAATTCATACAACACTACTGAGCATATAACACCATCTCATCATATGACTCAGACTAACTGCCGATCGGTTGATGATGCATGGGGATTGTGAAGAGGAGTTAGATCACAGGTGGTAGAGTTTGCGTTAGACTTTGAACTTTGTCCATACGAGCTGTCTAAAAGTAATAATGGGACTTAGTTGCTACTGGTGTGCGCAGAGGACACCGAAGAATGCATTGAAAAGGCAACTCAGTAGTTAGTAAAATTAACAGATGGATTACTAGCCCTTTGTTTCTATCGTGGGTTCATTAGCCGGGAAAATTTTTTGTCTGGCCAAGTCGTGCCCGAAATCTACAGCAAAACTGAATGCCAAATAGTTTCTGTTGGCGTTGTCCTCAAGGTGTTAGCTTCAAAACGCCAAACAATGTTTGCGCTAAGCAGAATCGATTCTTCCGGACGAAATAAAAGTAATTTTATCCCGGATTTTCTCCCACATACGTTAATAAAATGCAATGAAATCTACGGAGAAGATTACTGACAAGATTTACTGGCACCAGTTAATTTTTTTATTTTTTTGTTCCAATCAGGAGTAAATCTTCCCAACGCAGAACTGTTAATTTTCAATTCAAAATTGCCTCGTGATATCGATTATTCCTGAACAAGCTATGAGCATGGACAACCCTTGAACTGGTGTGCAAACTTTCGGGCACAAATATCAAAATCCCTAGACAGTGGCGTAACAAGGGGGGGCAGGGAGGGGCGGCCGCCCCTCCATACACGGGTCAGGGGCGCAAAATGAAGGAAGACGAAAAAAGAAAATTAGAGAAAAAGATAGGAAGTCAGACAATGAGAAAATGGAAAGAGGAGGAAAAGGAAAATGAAAGCTTGTGTACTTGTAGCGCCCCTCCGCCTCTGGTAGACAGTACTAGATGTCGTCGAGTCGATAGATTGTCGTACGCCTATATATGAATTTCTTGCTAAATACTGTATGTTGACATGATGGTGTTGCCCGTATTCAGTCTTCAGATTTCAAGCAAATATTTCATGCAGTCTTTATAATCCAAACATGTTGTCGTGGATTTGAGTCTAGCTCGGGAGATGGAAGCTGGAACTAGGTTTGGGCTGTATATTTTTTGCTCCTATACGTTAATCATAGATGTAAAAATGTTCTTTCTTCGCAAAAGAATGACACCGCCAGCTGGGCCTTAAATATGAATCTTGCTGAGCTCCCACAAGGGATGATCGAACCAGTGGCGCCGGCACGGGGACATGACGGCGCGTGCACCCAGTCGAATCTATTTCGAATTTCAAAAAAAAAAAATCTCAAAAGGCTTTTAAGCTATAGATTCCTGTAGACTGTAGAGGGCAGGGTGAGGTGTGTTTTCGACCGAGTGTCGGATCTATATAGTCATTTTCTATCACAAATGGTTCCAAAACTATAAGAATTTTCGCAAATCCTTCGTGAAATATCAAAATTTTAGCCTTAAATCAGGTTGATCGCTGCCACACCAAGCTACAGGCAGGGTTGGGGCCAGGATTTTCCCACGACGGGGGATCAGTCTCCCACGAGAGGGGGCAGCAACCAGGAGCCCTGACGAAATAGACGTTTTCGTAAGGATGACGAACCAAAAATTTTCCTTTTTTATTATTTTGCAAAGATTTCCAAATTGATGAAAATTTGAAAATTTAGACTGTTTTATTGAAGAATCTCCTATCCTTGAAAGCAAAAGCAAGAAAACCGTTGGGGAAACTGGTCGTCGGAGATTACACACTTATTGTAACTTAAATATCCAATGACGAAACTGGGAAATTTCCCCGACGGGAGGAGAGAAGCCTTCCTCGACGCAGTGGCGTCACGAGGGCTGTATGCAGGGGGTCAAGCGACTCGACGTGCGCGCCCAGAACTTGGCCCGGACAACTTGCCTGCTCGATCATCTCCTATGGGAACTCAGCAAAATCTTTTTTAAGGCCCAGCTGGCGGTGTCATTCTTGCAACAAAAGAACATGATCGCATCATACCGCTCAATTTAATTTAAGAGCTCTTGCTGTCTCGAGTTAACAATTCGGAGGGTCGTGAAAAGTACAGAAGCTTTCATTTTCCTTTTCCTTCTCTTTTCATTTCTTTCTTATTCTTAGTTTTCCTATCTTTTTCTCTATTCTTCTTTTTTCGTCTGCCTTCATTTTGCGCCCCTGGCCCGTGTAGGGTTGCCCCTCCCTGCCCCTTTACTACGTCACTGCCTCGTCGAAGGGCCATGCCCACGTCTCAGTCCCCACCTAGCGCTACCACCACTAGGGGTTGCACAGCCAGCCTGCTTGCATGCCTGGCAATAAACGTATAGCCTACGCTAGGCGCAGAAATATACGGACATTTTTTGTTGGAATATTTTTTTTGCTGGAATATGTTTGTCTGGGTTCTGGTTCACAATTAATAAAATACGATTGGATACTTATAATGTACAATGAAGCAAAGGAAAAAATCAAAAATGTTTCTGTGGACTCCACGCAGGACTCCGTGCAGCTATTTTTGCTTGAAAATTGCCCCGGATAGAAGGCAGTAAAGTAGACAGGGTGAGGGCTTCAGGAGGTCTGTTGAAAACATACCCTTCTCCTAGACAACATGCTCTACTATTTCACCTAACCAAAATTAGCGTTCACTGATAATGGACATTTTTCATACATACGATCAGTTCAAAAAATTTCCCAGAATCAGCACCGTTTTGCATCTAAGCCACCTTAAGTTAACAAAAAAACTTTTAAAGGGGAGGGGACGAAACCCTCCCCAGGACGATTACAAATCGCAGGAACGTACAAAAAAGGCACAAGTTTTCGCAGACATGGGGACTGACTGACTGAGGTCGCATTACGACGTCATCTGTGATGCCACCCAATCACCAACTCCTGGTGGCCCCACTGGATCGAACAAACAGGTAGCCTGGGCCCCGGGCTTTGGGGGCACATGTCGAGTCACTTGTCCCCCTCCGCAAACAACCCTTGTGACGCCACTGTCCCTAGAGAAAGATGGGTTTTATAGCCAAACATTGAAAAATAAGCTCTAGCGACTTTATATAACCATCGATCATAAAAAATTTAGTGGTGGAATTTGCGTGACACGTTACACATCCTCTCCAAATTTCAGTTCCGTAGCAAAACAGCGGAGAAAACGCAATTCAAAGGCATAATCTTTGAACGCCTCGCCGAAAACTGTTGTTTCTATCGCATCATTTCTTCGACTAGAAGTTTTCTAGTCGAAGTTACAACGGATTTAATGCTAATATGAGCTAAAAATCAATTTACGATTACCCGACTTTATATCATCGAATCCTGACCTATGTCAGACACAGCAGGATTTACATGGAATGAGGCCCATAACCTTTCATATGAGGGGCCCTTTCAGTAACATTTGTGGTGACAATATTTGTGGGCGGTACTGATATGTGTCACTACCTAAGCGGACCGCGCCCACCACTGTTGGCGTGTAGTCTCCAAAGAAATATTTGGCAAAAGTTTCGATGCCGGCAGATTGCCGGAAATACCACTACCCGGGCCTTTCAATTTGCATAAAACCTTTCATCCCCCAACTTCACCCCATCTCAAGAGGGGCAACTCAGATACAATGCCTTAAAAGCAATAGGAATTCGCCCCAAAATTTGCTTTGGAAAATCAGCAAACGCTTGCCATCTCCTATTATCGCATTACAAGCACCTCTGAAGAGGTTTTGAAAATAACAATTGCACACAATGGGTAAAGCAAGGAGGAACTCGCTTTGAATTCCACAATTCACTAACAAAAAATATTGTTTCGTGATCAAAATAGGCCATTCATGAACTAGAATGACGGGCATACTAACTCTGATTGGGGTGATTGCATTTTTCTTTTAAAACTCAGGTGGTATATGATCTCTGCTGTATTCACTTTTGTTTTATGTCATGTAATCGGTACAGAAATCTATGGTGGGGCTTTTCGAAAGTTCCAATTCGTGTTAATTGCAACAAAAGGGCGAACTTGATCTGCAGGTAGTACAATAATCGTTACATCAATACCACATACAATAGTGCGCTTGGGCATTCTGGTGGGCGCTGCAGCATATGATGTATAAATGCTCAAGAAAATCGATACCGAAAATTTCACCTTTCGGAGAAGAACCATTACCTGTAGTCATGTTAATACAAAAAGTTAAATATGAAACGCATAACTATCAAAAATAAACAGAATACATTCGGAATTCAGTCGCAGAGCTAAGAGGATTAGGCAGAGGGGGAAGACTGGTATTAAGAAGAGCCTGTTAGCAAGTAGATATATACCTAATGCATTGATGGCACTGCACAGTGCTTCTCAACCTTTTCTTTTTACAAGTAATTGGATACTTGGTTGAAGACGTTTCCCGTTTTTTCCAAATATATTTACGAAAACTTAACATTTGTTTTCTAAATCGTATTCTTTCCCATACTATAATAAAAGGCATGATGAAACGTTTCCGTTAAAACTACTTTTACCAGTTATATCTCGCTTCAGTACATCTGTTTCCTCAATGAGGACACAATCAATAACACCTGAGTCAGGTAACTTTCACATTGGAGTGTAACCAAACAACTGTAACAACAGTTTAGAAAAAAAGGAGAAGAGACTGCTTAGTTGAGTTTCGACAATCACCATTTTCAGCCTTTTCAATTCAGTATGGAAATTCAATTCACTTGATCCACGATTTCGAACAAAACGTCGTTGCAATAGAGTTAATGACTCACTTTGTGAGAGTTAAGATTAAAGGCGAAAAGTCTCCGAAAGAGGGCTGGGGAACTTCCCAGGAAAATGTTGTAAAAAAAGCACTGCTTGAAACGAATGTATCCTCACTCCTTACGACTTACAGCCCCCTGCCCCCCGAAAAGATATTTGCAAAGTGTTTAAGAACACCACTAAAAGTTTTAATTTGTGTCGTTACGGTAGCTTGAAAATAATACTAACCCTGTATAACCCTGTAACAACCGCTTATCGAAAAATAATAAAATAAACACCTGATTCGATGGTTCTAAAGAGAGCATTGCCAGCGAACACAGACTTACAGTAGTTACTTAAACCTATTTTGTATTAATTAAATTAATCAACTCATGGCATCAAGACACGAGTACCAGGGGTGGCGCCAGCAGGGAGACGGGGGCATGCCCCCGTCGTGGAACCCTGGCCCCGTGGGGGATTTGCTACAGCTTCATCGTGGAGTCTTAGTTGATACGATAAAGTATGAAGTCCCCAATGACGACTAGTCGCCCCGACGGTTTATCATTTTTTTCATGCTCTCAAGAGGGCAAATTCTCTAACAAGAACCCAAAATTTTCGGCGCTCTACTCTCGCTGTATAGAGTAACTCCGGTTTCTTCAATAGTTCCATTCCACATAGCTAGATAGTAGAAGTCATGTCCACCTTATCAGGTCACATGTAGCACGAGTACACAGTTTAAATAAGCTCGAAATAAGTACGGCACAGATTCTTTTTAGTATAGACTTACCCAAAAGATTTTCGCGCGCTTCGCGCGCTTTGCAATTTCACAGTTTAGATTCCGGGAAAAAAACATTAAATCAGCGTGGAACTGTGTTCCTCTAGTATATACAAATTTTATGCAATATAAGCCCTGTAATGACATGGTCCAGTACACAATTTTTCTTCAAATCCCCCCTCACCAACCATTCAACGGCATCAAGGCTGTCGGGGATTCCGGTCCCTGCCCCCGCCGGGGAGTCTGTCCCCCTCGACGGACAAATCGTGGGGCCACCCCTGACGAGTACCGAAAATGTTTTTCCATAGTCGTACAAATGAATGTCATTTACTTCGTTCCAAGCGTGTCGATACAACAGGTCTGTGCAGACAACAACGTATCAACAGCTAGATCTATAAAAGGAGAGAAAAAAGCCTAGTGAGAAGGTCATGTGGTTGGTAAAGTCGACCTCTTGACGGTAGGCGCCGAAGGTACAATGCTATGGCAGTATGCCGAGTCAGGATTCAGGATCATAACGCAGGAAAAATAAACATTGATACCGCGAATAGACGTCTTTTAAATTGTTCAATGTTCCGAATTTGAAGAAATTTTTATTCCCACCCCATGGCCACGGACCTGTGCCTCTTTAAAATGACTGTACTCAGTCGTTAATATTTAACTTCAAAAAATCTGACAACAAACAAAAATATACCCAACTTAAACGTTAACTTAAATGGATGTCTGTGCTCTTACAATCGCATATAATATTGCGAGAGCCACCAGGGGTCCGCCAATGGGTCCTAGCTGGGGGGGGGGACATTTGCTAGCCAGGTTTCCAATTTCCCCGCTGAAATTTGGTGAAGGGAGAATGAAAACATAAAAGTACAACACCCATACACTCACTTTGCAAGAAGTATTTACATTTTGACACAAGAGTCATACATAGTAACTTACCCCTTTCCAGGTGCCAACTCTTTGATAAATTACTCTGCATAATATTTGGACACAAGGTGCTGTCATTTTTATACAAACAAATCTTAGTTTGAATACTGAACTATTCCGAGTTATTTTAAGCGCTTAAGGGTCCTTGCTAACGTCAGCTTAGTGCAATATGTTTCCCTTACATATCTAAAACTCACGATAGCGTTATGCAGTTTTCCCGAAAGACGGTTCCCCGTGTGGTCGGCTAACAGTTTGTCACGTTCATACTACTCGTTTTGCTCGGGCTTATCGCCGACCTCAAACAGACATTTTCTGCACCCGTACAATCCGCGTTTCAATTCATACTTTGCGGCCTAGACGCGTACAACCGTTCTTCACAAATTATAGATCCAAGATGGAGTGATGAGGATGTTTCTATCCTACGTTTGAAGATTTGCAGGGGGAAGATGAAAACGACAAGGCGGTGGTACGTAATGCCACTTAATATATCCGGGACATACACGAAGGCAAATTTCACTCTGCATGGCTGATACGCCCATGCGTCATAGTGACTCAATTCGCTCCAGATAGTTTCAAATGAGCCGAACCGGATTTGACCAATTTTACCAGCATCTCGACCTTGGTCAGCCATCAAAACACGTCCGTAGCCAAAGGTGAAGGGGGAGTTAAAGCCCCCCCAAAAAATCAAAATTATCATTCCCTTATTGCATTTTAGTAGGCTATGTCGGATTTATATCATAATCATGCCATAAGCCTTATCAAATCTCGTTGAGGAAATGCCTTCATCTTGGTAGACATGTGCAGACAAGTGCAGTGGCGTACCCAGGATTTCTCGCAAGGGGGGAGGGAGGGGGGCATGCAGTATGTTGTGTGATCTCCGGGTTTTAGAAATTTTTGAAAGATTAGGTGTTCTTACATGCAATCTGGTTCTTCATATGCTCCCTTTTGAATTAAAATTTGGGTTAAAAAACTATTTCTAGGAAATAAATAAAAAATTGGCATCAGTGAGAGGGGTCTAAGGGGAGGGGTATACCCCTCCTCTTTGAAATTTTTTGAAAAAAAAATAGGTGTCCTTACATGCAGTCTGGTGCCACATATGCTACCTTTCGAAGTAAAGTTTGCCTTAAAATACATACGTATTTTTAGGAACTATAAAAAGGAATAGCTGGAGTGGGGGTAGGGGTATATGGCGAGGGGCTGCCCCCCTCCTACCCTTTGAAAAATTTGGTGCCTTTACATTCAGTCTGGTGCTACATATGCTATCATTTTGGAGTAAAATTTGTGTTAAAATATTTACGTATTTTTAGGGAGAAAAAAGAATCGCCGGCCTGTGGGAGAGGTATAAGGGGAGGGTTGCCCCCCCCCCCTTGAAAAGTTTTGAAAAATTAGGTGTCCCTGCATGCAACCTGGTGCTTCATATACTACCTTTTGAAGTAAAATTTGTGTCAAAAAATTAACGTTTTTTTAGGAACAAAAAAATGGCATCTGTGAGTGGGGCATGGCCAATGTCCCCCCCCCCCCCCGCGTACGCCACTGCATAAGTGATCTCTTGAGAGAGTGTATTGGCTATAATTGTAGTCTGCTGTCCATTGCAATGTAGAAAAAACAGTCAACCCGTTCCGCATTGGAAGCGCAAAGCGGAAAAAGGAAAAATTGGTTTATCTCAAACGGATCGGGAACGGATATTGTTACGTCATAGGCTCCGTATTGCTATATGCATAACTACTGTGTATCTCGTGGACTCAACCATACCGAATATATGTTTGCTTTATTAGTTTACAGTTCAAGTGTGGTTATGTATACGTTGAAGAAGATGTGGGTCACCGGCAGTACACACGTACAAAAATGAACCATCAGTCCATTACTCTGCCACGGACAGAAGACATCCGAGAAACAAAAACCCTACTTCTTAGGTTAACATGGTTACAAACCAGCGGCTAAAAAGACCTTCTTGTAGCCGTTTACGAGTTTGAACGGTTGTGCATCCATTCTCGTCTCTCCTTTATATTCATCGAAGAACCCTGCTACTCTGTCATACACCAGTCGTATAGCTGATCTTACATAATATCCAGGAAGTTTTATCGGCTATTTATTTTTCTTTGCTGCTCAAAAAATTTCACACTGCTGTTTTCCTTGAAAAACCTGGTCATATTTTTTCACTACAAGTCACTAACAATCTCGCCTAGGCCTATACACGATTGCAATCACACCGCGTCCAGTTACACCTCATTATTCGCATGAATCGTGGCTCATTAAGTTAAATTAAATAGTACAAAGGTTATGCTGTTAACTATTTTCTATTTCAATGTGAATTTTGCTAATAGGTCCTAATGTTTTCAGAAACCACCCAACTTTCATATCTATCATCCTTAAGTGATATTATGAGAGCATGGTGGCCTAATGGTTAAGGTATTGGACTTGGGATCTAAGGATTGCCGGTTCAAATCCCGCCTGGGTCATTGTGTTGTGTCCTTGGGCAAGATGTTTTATCTCAATTGCTTCTCTCCACCCAGGGGTTAAATGGGTACCTGTGAGGTGAATTGTCATTGGGAAGCGCCGTTA
>WURT03486702.1:0-21933 GCA_009936505.3 Holothuria glaberrima | reverse complement strand
ATAAGACGGGCAAGATCGGTAAACAGAGCAGGCATGGGGTTTGAGAGATTAACATGTAAAATTTAGAAGGCAAAAAAGGAAAGGTGATCTCACCAGAGGGCATACATCAGATAATGATAAGTAATCACCTTTAATGATGGCAATCGCCAGTGGAAACATGTAAAAATGGACTAGAACTGCAACGGTTTTCCGGAGCCATCCCTCCATTTTCCATTTAAGTTCTAATTAGCACTTACGTGCTTTTTTCACAGGGCGGAGAATAAGTAAATTCGATCCCTGCATAAGTGACGGAGAACAACCGGGAAAATCCTGGATAACAGTATGACATAAGAAATCCATTCGAATCTGCGGTGGTATACACAATAAAAACAGTAAAGGCATCCTTGACACTTTCCCCTTACAGTGACCACTACCTTCAAACTGATTGTTTTGTTCACATTCGGCGTTTTGCTGACCACAATTAACTAGTCGCGTGTATATTTTTTGTTTCACCTCAGCGGAGAAGCCACGCCGAACAGTGTCAATAGTAATAATTCTAGTCTTCTGTAGCATGTCACTTGCACAATGCTAAATTCAAACTACGTCAAAGTTCAATACAGGGGAATTTGAAACGCAGCATTTGCAAGACAAAATTGGTGGGGACACGGTATACCATATCCCCACTACTGAAAAGTTGGTGGTGACGCGTCCTGCTGTCCCCACCAGGATCTGCGCCCATGCATTTATTAAACCCTCACGGCCTTTGTATCCGCCACTGAAACATGCTCAATATGATACATAGTGAATACAAGTTAGTCAAATCTAGGTCTTCATTACCTAATCGCATTAGGCACCCGTATTTAATTGTTTTATATATGTGACTAATTGCAGCAATTATAGTCCAAGAATTGTTTGTCACAAATTAGTCATCAAAGTAAAACATTAGTCAAAAATGAAGTAAATTGGATAAAAAAGTAAATTGTTCTTGACTGACTTGGTTAGTCGATCCAGATATCGTATTGAGAAATTTTTCTTTAGAGTGAAGTAGGATTTTTTTGAAATTAATTGAGCGCTTTTCGTTGTTAAAATTTACTACAGTTTACAGAGTTGTAACGTTTTTCTAAATTAACGCTTTTGTTATCAGAATCGTTATGCATATTTTGGTCGGGTTTGCCACATCCTGAGTGAAGACGGAGAAATTTCTCCTTACACATACTGCCAAGACACTGAAAATAGAATTGCCATGGGGAAAATGTTATTCAAAAACAATTTTCTAACAAAGACTTTCCGGAACGTTTTGATAGTATTGATAATTATTTACAGGGTTAGTTGAATCGTTACGATAGGTAGGTTTTTTTTTTCTTTTTCTTTTATTGGAAGTGTGTCCATATCTGCAAAGAGTATACTTTCCCAGATATTGGGTTTGGAATACCTTAATTCGGATCCCCAAAATGCTGTTTGTAGCCAGGCACAGGGGGAAGGACCCATCGAATGATTCAAGTACTCACCAGTGGAAGAGAGTGACAGATGAGGGTCAGACTAAGAATCGCTATCCCTCTCAGTAGATGCAGTTTCGTTTTTAGAATAGAAGTTTCTGTTTGGTGGAGTGTTCTAGTACAACGAACTCCGATTGCTCTTAATGAATCCCAAATTTTATGTTGAGAAATCCAAACCTAAAATTAGTGAAATGTACCTATCTGGAAAAGCGGTGACTGCAATTAAAAGGCCCGATAACTTGTTAACTTCTCATCAGTCATCGTAGAGTACTAATTTTGCTCTTCTGCAAGATTAGTAATTGGCGCATATGAACACGAAAATTTCTCTGACTCTAATTACTGAAAACGATTATGATAAAGTTCATGTTAAAAAGATCACGAACAAACCTGTTTGTCGCCTCTCTAATAAGACAATATAAAATGTAAGTTGATTATAAGTCTAACAGTCACATTAAGGTGGTTGATGCTTCACTTTTGAGACGACTCATTCCAACAACCTAACGGTTTTGTTTATGATTACGTAGTGTAATCAATGCTTCAAACACAATGAACTCGATTAACTCTGCTTGGGCATCTCTACACTTGGATGAAACACTATAGCAGGAAATATTTCATAATAAAGTAAACAACTTTGAAAAAGACCAGTTTTAGTAACTGGGGTTAGATAATAGAACAGATAATAATACTTCTTAGGAAGTTGTGCATAAAAACACAGTTTTTGGATGAACTTCTTACAAAAATATGCCACCAGCGAACTATTCACTTGAAGTCATATAAACATATTATTTTTAACAAACTTTTAGATAAGCAACTAACATTTTATTAGGCCTACTTCTAGTTCTGCAAAATACATCAGATCACGAAAAAAAGCCACAAACGGACAATGTTACATCAATTAAGTATGTTACTTAGTGTTAATCAAACTTCCTTCTAAAGCAAATTCCAGTGAAACTATTCTTTCCTGACAAACATCGTATTTTTGGTTATAATTCTTATGAGCTGTCATATTTTATTATCACATACAACAGCGTAGTAGTTGTAGTAGTGCTGTCTAAGTTGTTTAACTGACTAAGACGGAGATCTGTGTTTATGACACCAAAAAAAAAAAAAAAACACAACAACGAAAAAAAAATGCTCAGACATCATGCATCCCATATTTTCCTAAACGGCAACTCCTACCTGTATTATTCTTTTGCAATGACCACTATCTGGTCTAGATTAGATCATCGAAAGCTTACGTTGTGAATTCATTCCTCCAATTTCGCTTCTGTCTTCATAGATAGCCCTCCTAATCATAGCTTTAGTGACCCGCTACGAATTTTGCTCGTCTAGAGATTGATGTCGATCTGCTTTCATTTATTGTCTACAACTGAAAATGTGTACGCTTGATTGTTTCAATTTTAGTGTTGATTCATCTTTAAAGCCTTCGGAAGTACTCCTTTTGGTTTTTTGAAAAAGGGAAACTGGGTGTTTAGGTGACGTCAGTGACTACTGTATCTATCCTTCGACCAGAGGGAGATTTCTGGAAATACTAAATAGTGCAGAAGACTATGAATGTACCATTATATCTCGTTTTGTATGTTAAATTCTTTCAATTCGTGTGAATAAACCTTTAAAATGTGGTATATCTTGTAACTCTCACCTCCATACACCTATGAAATTTGATTTTGTATGGGCAATTTTCCTGGCGATGCCTCCGTAAACATCTATTAGTAATATTTAAAACCATTAGAAACTGAACTTGAACCACAAACGTACAATATAAAACATTAAGATCTTCTGTAACTGAAATCATGCTTTTAACTTGCTGTGAGGTCTATTTCAGATGGTGAATCGTGGGTGAACTAACATCACAATCTTTCTTAACCACTAATTTTAATTCCCTCCCAGTGATTATACCTCCCAACTGAGAAATGTAGTCTGAGTCCGTGGCAATGTTTTAGACTCTATAGGTATGGTATGTTAACTAGAGTGTTAACGTAAAGGAGGCTTATGACTGCTTGTAGGTATCTAGATTTGATGACTTGTTTGACCGAAGGCCAGTTCATAACTTCTTGGACGTTAAGGCTGTTTTTGAAACAACGTCCCTAACTCTATTTGCAGAAAACATGTTCACGAAAATAATTCCGGGAAACGGGAGATGGTACCCTTCGTTCGTTCGGTGCAAAACGTAGGCGACTCTTAAAAACTCAATTTCCTCTGCACAATTAGCTTTTTCACTCGTATGATTTTCAAAGACTAGTAGCTAATTTTAATAAGGCCGGTTGGAAAAGTGCCCAACGGACTTTTTCACGATTGTGTATGTGAATGCTAAAATGTTAATTTTGAGATACCATTAAAATTCTTGAAGGAAAGTTTGCTCCAAATAGTCAATGCAGTGTCAAGACCATTACAATGAGACAATGTATTGATGGGACTATTCTGACATTTTTCAGTCACATAAGCACTGAGTAATAGTTATGGTTGAATGATACAAAATAAGTTTAAGAAAAGCTTTTCGTGTAGTTCATTCTTCATCTATTACGATCTACTGAAAAATGGATACATTCAGCATTGTATTTTCTTTCATTGAGTACGAATATCCAGATAGTAGAAACACAAGTTTTCTCCACAAGTTTGGCCATGCCCCTTATTTTTTGTGTAAGCAGACTCTTTCGAACCAAATGGCCCGACATTATCCATGTGCAATGGAGCATCTATGGAGGGAGCAACGATTTCGAAAAAAAAAATCAGTTAATGAATAAATTCAAAGTTCTCAAAATAGTTGAAAAAATGATGTCAAGAGAGCAGGGGCATATTTGAACCATGCACAGAGTTACTAGCCTCCTACATTTGACAAAAATATTAAAGGAAAGTTTAATCGCATTATATATCGTTTATCGCGTTGAGAGGCAAGTTACTTTCGTGGTATAACTGAATTTGCATACGTTTTCTATTTATATTAGACCTTTACCCTCCAGGTTTGATACCGCTTCGTCCATTTCGCTGGCTGACGTTAACAAAGAGCGTAGATGTGCTCAAACGTTCTCACCACTTCCCTACGCGGTATCTTTTCTAAGTGATTAGCCTGAAAACGTATTTGGACACTGCACTAACTGCATTCATATGTGAACCTTAGTGTGAAATTGTCCTAAGGCAGAAGTCTGCAAACTGCGTATCATACAAGACCTAGGTGGAACAAATATGCCAGTATTAATATCCTTTTCGAAATTCGAAATATTTTTATAAATTTGAAATAAATCATTTGACGAAACATTCCGTGGCATTGCCTCGAACTCTCTGTAAGGCTCAGCAAAGCTAACAACTTTCGCCTGCATCGTAAATATAAACTTGGTTTTTAAAACGTCGAAAAATTGAAACCTGGAATATGTATATACATATCGATCATCAAAAAAATTTGCCCGTACCGGCAAAATGTGGACCTGATACCGCACTTTTCCTGCAAAAAGTGCTGTATCACAACTCCTAACCTGACTTCCTGTTTCCCAGTCACACTGCAGACTGCATCAGTGCTCACTTATCCCCTCCTGTTTATTGTGTGAGACCAAAACCTTTGTACGTGTAGGCCCTATTCAAGTTCACATACAGGGCCAGAAATTTTATTTGAACAGAACAACCTTTGGCTAGCGAATTTGTTTGGACAATAAAGCTTTAATCGCACATCACCGAAGCCAGAGATAGTTAAAAGGGATATAATCCCGTTTTCCTTGAGATTTGGGTTAAACACCCCCCTTCTAGAGAGAAGGATTCTACCCCCTCGCCCTCGTTGTCAAAATCCGGTACCTGCACCTCCTAAACGCATGGTTTCTAATACCAGTAAGGTCGGTATATTGTGTGACTTTTTGCGTGTATTGATTACCTACTTCTTAACATAATAACCGGTTTGGAAAAAAATGTCTAGTGTTTTGCAACGTATCTAGTCAAAGAGAGGATTGACCAATTGGCCATTTTGTCTCTTAGACAGAAATTATAATGAAATCAACAACAAGAGATGCTTTGCTTTCCAATTCTGAAACTACCGTTGAAGAAAGTTTTATAAACCAAACGCACTAACCATGGAGAGCCAATCCGCCATCATCTGGATTGACAACTCATCAGCATCTCCATGTTCGAAATCTGCTAGGAATAAGACTGATATTGTGTGGAATTGGCGTAATAGCTAACGGCTTTATTCTTGTCTTGCAACTAAAATTCAGGACTTTTAAGAAGACTCAATTAATGTTTACTTCAGTTTTGACAGTAAGTGACGCAATAGTTTGCCCTGCCACATTTTTTAAGCTTATTGCTATCGTAAGGGTATCATACTCGTTCACATGGTATTTGTAGCTACAAATTCTACCACGAGTGTTATATCATCATTTGTCATCATAGTGGTAGCATTCGATAGATATCTGGCATCATGTGCTTCCCCCTTAAAATACAATTTGTTGGTAAATTTAAGACGATACACCATCGTGATCTTTATATTAGCGGCATTCGGTTTCTTCTTTGCTTGGATGTTCCCTATTAATACGGACTTGAATCAATTTAGCGTATTAATATTTACACACTCTGTAATTGGTTAATAGTAATGATTTACATTTTCATCTCATGCAAATCTTCCTCTATCAACGGCTATAACAGATGTCCGAATTTGGCGAACAAAGCGTCACATGATTGCTTTTGGACTGATACTTGTTACAAACGCTAACACGAATTTGCCTCATCCAGCCTCTGGCCTACATATTATGTTCCGGCCAACTGGTCAGGGGTATGAAATATTTAAAAACGTGATGATTGCTTATTGGCTGTACAATGTTAAGTGTTCTAATTTTACAATGAACCCAATTATTTACTGGTGGTAAATATTGTTAAAGGATTTCCCTCTCCCTTGTAGAAACATTTAACCAAGCTTAAAAAATATTGCCCTTCAGGAATTAAGGTGTCAGACATTGCGTTTTGGGAAAGTAACTTCAATTTTGCTAATCAACAAGATGCGTCATTGATATAATTTGATGAATTCAGTTTCACTCTGCTGAATTTAGAATTAATTTAAATTTCAGGTATAAGATGGCGTGTTTTTATCGACTTCTGGGTGCTGACAAATTCTTTGCAAAGTTTCATACTAGGTTTCATGTTTTCATAGTAAAGTTCGGTGAAATACCGACTGCATGTTGAATAAGTGTACTTGGAAAATGCGAAAGAAATAACGAATTGCATAGGGCTATTTACTTTTAACAACAGTAGTTTTGAAATCTTTATACTTACTGTCACAAATGAATGTGCATGTGTTCATTTGTAGGTGTGCTTGCTTTTGGCTCACTTATAGTACTACTTGATACTACGCTCTTAAGACAAAGGAGCGAAATTCACTCCAAAATTACTCTTACTCCTAGCAGGTGAAATTTTCACCCTGAATGGAATGGAATAAAAATTTAACTCCAAAAATAGCAATATTTGATTCCGTGGGTGAAACATATTTCTCTACTTGGAGTAAATGTTCGCTTCACTCCTGATGAAATTCTCTCTTACTAGGACTGGCCCCTCGGCACACTCTTTTTAGAGTGAATTTCTCTCTTTTGTTTTAGAGTGTGTCTTCAAGAAAATGATACGCGAAAAAGTATTTACATCGCATGATGTTAATGAAGTTCTGTATGATGAATCGTTAGAATAAGCCCAAAATCTTGTAGCAAAATTTCATCTTTATTACGCTTAAATACACAAATAAAATGCAAATTCATATGATGTCACGCTCGATGTTTCCCATGTAAATATAAATGTGGAATATCTACTTCCAAATTGTTACCATCATCATGTTTTTTTTTTTTTGTTTTTTTTTTGTTTTTTTTACCTCGGCATTCCATATTTCTTGTTTCCTTTTGCGATACCACTATAAACCAAAAGGCTCACACAAAATGATCATGAGTTAAACTTTTGTAAGAGATTAGTTGTTATGTACGTACACGATAATTGACAATATTTTTTATCATGGAATAAAATCTAGAAAAACGTGAGTTAAATATGGTCCATTTCATAAGTTCGTCACTGTCCTCTAGAGGTCTTTGTATAGGTAAGCACTATGCTAGAAAAGAACGGAATACACGACAACAATAAATAGGTCCGGGGCCTTATTTGGCACAAAGAGAGCTTTTCTAAACAAGCAATTTGCTGGGAGACGAATGGGAGACTTACTTCTTTCTGTGTCAAGATCTCATGTAAAGCCTCGGCAACCAAGGGTACTAAAGATGTTCCATTCCCAGATTGAAGCGTCTAACGGTTGCTTTTGGGCTGAAAATTGTTACTAATGCCACTTGCGCAGTCAGTCTATAGTTTTCTTAGTTTGGTATACTACGATGGTAGGCCGTACGAATATGAAGTCACAGGACCATAGAAACCGATGATGGGTTACTTGGTCTCCTCAAATATTCATGAACAATTTCACATTTTACTAACTGGTTTCATAAAACTTGGCATATGACAGAAGATCTTTATAAAAAAAAATTCTAAATAAAAAGCAATTGTCCTGGAAGTATTCGTCAGGTTAAGTAAGTAACGGTAATTGTCCGGTTCTTAAGAAGGTGGTGTGTCACGAACCTTCAACACTAGGTGTCGCTTATAAACCAGACACTGTCGTTTACACAAGCCTCGAAGTTTAAACGAGCCTCGAAGTTTAAACGAGCCTCTGAATAATGCGACTGCTCTAATGGTGGATGATGTCCGAAACCCCAGTCATATGTTGTTAAAAAACCTCTAAATACCATTCGAAGTGATATTTCCTCTTAAATCACGTTCTACATGAAAACTCTTCTAATTTTTATTTCTTCCGGTTTCCTGAGCTTAGTAGATACGATTTAGCGAAAGAGAAAATGTGGAAGATTCAACGCTTAATATGTACTTTTTGTCATTTTAATAAGAACTATATTTTCATATTTCACTTTTTAAGAGATTGATCAATACAAATCTTGTTAAAATGATGTTCGAAGTTGGAAACGTAGAAGTTTTTGACACTTATTTTAATGCATTGTCGATACGATATATGGACATATTGTCCTTAGTAGAGTTCAAAAATTGTATGAGGTCAACAGATGTGATTTAACGCTAACTCTGCAATTTGCTCGCAAATACGGTATCTCAAGGTGGGCATTTCAAACTTTGCAAGTGGATACCATGGGTAGAGAAGAAGCCCATTGGTATAGCGTGAGACCACCTAGGTCTTAGGACTTGAAACTATTAGAACCCTCAAGCACAAAAGGTCAGAAGCTTATCCACGGGGGATTTTATAAAAAAAAAAGAAAAAAACATGTGTATGTCAAATACTTTGTGGAGGAAGGGAATCGTTTTATATGATGGCTAATTAAGGGTGACTCATTTTAGGCCACAAGAAATCAAAGTTACCGAATTCAAATTATTTTAAATACCTGAAGATGAGTCACTTTAAGGTAGTTTAGCTGAACAACTGGATGTCGCGTACATAATACAAGGAGTTTGTTGTTTTCCAGTGGTGGAGTTCAGAAGTCATTTGCGTATATCAGAGGGATGTGCTATATGCTTCAGATCTTTCAATCCTATATTGTAATTTGCCAATAATTGCACTACCTCATTTCACATCTTTCAAATGTAAATTCGTGTAGCTGCTCACAGCCTGGTGGTATGATATGAAAAGGATTCGACAGGGGGTCCACCATAGTTTGGTTGGGGTCCTAACCCGTGCCCTTTCGTCCAACAGACTGGTCGAGGAATGAACACCCCAAAAGATTTGATCAACCAATGTAGTACTTGCTACCTGAGTACTGTATGGGACTTTGTCCTTCAAAAGTTGGTTTCAGTCACATTAAGACTGCGATGAATTCAACAAGAGAACAGCAAAATTTTAAAGCTTTTCACATGTTCTGCAACGCAAAAGTATTCTCCATTTTGAAGGATTTTTGAGCTACATAGGCGCAGTCATTGGTAATGACTACCTGTCTTATTGAGAATTAATATCCCATATTCCGTATGAAAGATTAATTAAACCATTCTCCAGTCATTCTCCCTATTTAACACTGTTCTGCCCCTACGACAACGAAATGATATTCGGATCTTCTCTAATTAATTTGTTAAAAGAACTTCATTCTCAAGCAGCCTATTCCATAAAGCGATGTTTATGAACAAACCCCATTCTAATGTCGAAAATAATCAGTAGAGGTTCCTCGTGCCGAATTTTCTAAAGTTCGGGTCGTGGCACATTTGATCCCACTATGGAATTATAGTAGGCCTAACTAAGTTACTCATAGAATCTATTTTTTTGTTTATATTGTCCTCAAAACACCTTTGAGAGCTTCGCGATCACATATGCTCGTTTTGCGTAATTTTCTTAACTCATCCTTTACCTTGATTTTGACGTTGAAGTGCCACCCTCTCCATGTTGGATCATCTCCATGTGGATGAGGCTGGCTATGATAGACCTTACAAAAATGGTGTGGCAAAAGGTCCCCGATACCACACGTTAAATACTGTGTCAAACTGTGGAAAACTATGGTGGGATGTGAAGAGTCGTAAATTTTTTGTGACTTTTTGCATGACAATGTACATTTGTTTATAAAGAGTTGACACACATTTCAAAATTGCCATGCATTGAACAGTATTTCCACAGGTTGGACATAAAGCAATGTGTGGAAAAACAAACGACACGTTTTTGTATCAAAGCTGTTAAAATTTCCCTTGTTAATTCCTATCATTTTGTTTGCTTGTGTCAATAACCCCGCACAATGCATACTAAATTTGGTGGAAATCGGGAGAATGTCAGGTCGCTTCCCACCTCCAAATCCTGCATAAGCCACTGCTTCGTGGGTGGGTCCGGCGAAAACGACGGGTGGGGAGTCAGGGACTATATAAAGCTGTAAAGTGTGTGCAAAATTTTGGGCACATTATTGGAACGTTTAATTCTGCTTACGAGGCTATCCACTGAAGAAACTACATTTTTTTTTTCATAACGGTCGGTATATTTGATGGGTGTATGGGCTTGTGGGTAAACGAGGACAGATGATAGGAGGGATTGCACGGGGATTTAGAAGAGTGATTCCATTCATGCTGTTTTTCAGGTAGTGTTTGAGTTTAGAATAAAACATAAGCCAGCAAAAGCGGCCTACAATGTTTAAAGGTGCCATGTACTTATCTCCAGGTCTTTCCTGGGCTATTGCTGTCGCACTCATACAGACTTCTTCAAAGAGAGTAGCTATGGACACTACATTGTAACTTATCAATTTGTTTCAATACACTGTTCGTGTCTCAGCTAGGTATCATGTTCATGAATAATCTATAAAAACGTTCATCCCGTACAATTCATTGGATTTGGGGGGGGGGGCTTAGGTAATAATATTATCTACTACTACACACAACGCCCAATGTATACACAAAGCGCGCTCAGCACAGAAGTATGTGGCAGGTTATAATGTTTAGACATAGCTTGCTATCTCCTTATTGGTGTAAGATTTCTGCATATTCATACTTGTGGCTATTTATGTGTAATTTGGTGTAGTCCCAACTTCTATGGGGAATGTTGAAAATTTGATATCGAAGATTACCTCTGGACTGCTTACGGTATGACACAACCTTTAATGTATCATGAATATTGCCGATCCAAGCTAGTTTGAACAACCAGCATTAGGTGAAAAGTCCTATTCATTGCAATGCAATGCCCTCGAGATCTGCTCACGTCCCTTTGTAAAAGTTCCACGTTTACGGTATGAAAATATAATAACACTTCAATACTTTCGGAACGCATTCAAATGAATTTTGTATTTTCGGTATCTTTGATCACATTTACCAATTTCTTTATGTGGAGTGCGCCATCTGTTCAAAATCATTCCCCAAACGTTGGTGTCATTAGGATCACACTAAACGCATGGTATTTTCTCAGTTACAACCGTGATGGTGCTCATGGAAGTCTCCGTAGCTGTTTACAGTGGAGCTAACATAAAACGAGACGCAACTAAGCACAGGCGTTGAAGCTGGTCAAGACGGGGGGGGGGGGCTGAAATTTGTTTCCGATCGCCGTCCTGGGGGTCTAAGGAAAGGGGTTTTCCTCCCCTTTGGAAAAGTTTTGGATGTTTGAGGGTCCTTAGATGCAATTTGGTGCATCATTTTGGACAAATACAAAGTTTTGACATTCCTTACAGAAAAGACAAGGGGTTTTCGTCCTTGGAAAATGGGGGGACTAGCAAAGCATACTTCCGCCCTCCACAATTTTCGCTGCGGGGGGGGGGGAGAATATGTGACACAATGACGGTGCTTAATTGTTAAAAACAACTAAGCTTATTGAAATTTCAAGAATAACATGAAAACTGAAGATGTTATAGTCGGCAACTAGTAGAGAGCGAAGAGATTTTCTTCGATGTATCTCCAGCTAAAAACACCTTGCTGGTCCTTGGGCAATTATCCCGTGCGTCTAAAATTCATTACAAGACATTGCGTGACGTGAAATGAAACATGACCTTCGATAGAAACCCCACTTGTTACGCTTCATGTGATCAGTGTGATGTGAATCATGACAGATCTTCTGAACTATTTTAGAAAGCCAGTTTCGTAGAAAGTGTATTGTTTGTTACAGTGAATAGCTTACAGTATGCTGTAAATAGCATACTTGTAAGATAATCAATACAGCAACTGGAGGGAAAAAATGTTAATATTTTTGAATTCAGAAAAACAGCCATTTCACCAGGAACTAAACCATAATTAGAGAGAAAGAGAAACTTAGAATAAGCAGTTAATGGGTGTTTTAGTAAAAGTAAGAAAGTCACCGAAAGATATAATAGGTTATCTTTATGGGAAAACTATCACAGGGGCATTCCCAGCATAAAAGGTCTCCTCGGTTAAATTTGCAGGATTCCCTGCATGGTGCCGTATGTAAGAATAATTCATGGTCTGACTGACGGTTATTTTATATTCTATGCTTCATTATGTAACCTTTAAACTAGCTTCACTACTTTTAAATCACCATCCATCTTTCTGTCAACAGTTTATCATGTATACCCCTCCCCCCTCCCATCCTCTTCACAGAATCTGCACTCTAAAACTAAAGTGAACCTCTCCGAAATATTTAAGCCCTTTGTCAGAAATTCAGAAGCATTAATGTCATCTTTGCTGGACTTCAAAGGGGAGACTGTTGTGAAACCGTCGACCTGCTTGATGGTAATTCACCTGATTTAACTTTGGTCCGACGACGGCAGGGTTTACGAGAAAACCTGCGTAGAGTCAGTTGTACGGTAGGGAATCGCATGGAATCACGACAACACTCTTGTCAAGAATCCGAGTAAGCCTTCGGAAAGTCCTTTTGGGACTCATAAAGCAAAACCATCACACAAAATTACACGTGTTTTCTCAGAAAAGAGATTTAATACTGATAGTGGTTTACTAACTCTTTAAAGACAACGCATGCTCCCTACACCCCGTCTTCTGAAACGTTACCTGGGACTTCCTTTAGGAATAAGTATTAACTTTCATTGGTAACTCACAAGGCAACTACACGGAGAATCTTCATTTGGAACCTTAGACAAATTTGTGCAAAACGAAAGGCGGGACCATTTTGCTGTAAATTGGCTGTCTAGTAAAAGAATGGGAAATTACATCCTAAAGCCCCTCCTTTACAATTAGACGTTTGTGCACTTGGAGACCGTTGACAAGATGACAAGACAGAACATTTAACTTAATGCTCTGTCGTACCTCTCAGCTAATCCTCTCTAAAATCTGGTTGTACTCATATCCAACGGATAATCCAATCCAGGTTAATAGTTTAACTACTGCAAGGCCGTTGCCTGGAAGAAATAGCTAGGGGGCAGTTCATAACGGCGTCCAGCGGTGTACTTACGATGGTTGTTACCCAAACGGACCCTTTCTTTGTCACGAACTGCCACCTTAGGGTTGTTCCAAGAGGAAGATTGAAACCGGAGGACGTGACGGTTGTGTAAGTTCGCTTAGCGGCAAATTAGCGATGCCTTTAGCAAGGCTCTAAACTGATCATATTTAGTGATTTTTTTTTTTACTTGGTGAGATGCTGGATGAATACTGCTACTATATCGGAAGTTTTTGTGTATTTAAGATGACTAATGTGGAATATGTTTGGAAGAAGCTTTGAAATGGTTAATTGTTTAGAAATTCTCATTTTAGTGCCCTGTTCTATTTTCTTTTTGTCTGGGTGAAAGAGAGAGAGGGCACTGTGTAAAGCTCTTCCCCTTTGAGAAACTAACCTTTGTAAGGTTGTTTGTATGGAAAGTATTGCTTTCATTGACATGGGGAGAGGTCTAAGGTGAGGGGTGTCCCCCTTCCCCTTTTGGAGAAAAACGGCATTTTTAATTCTTCAGATGTGAAATGGTGCAATGTTGTGTGTGTGTTTTTTTTTTTTTATCGCCTGAATTTACTTGTTTTAGAAGGCCAAAACCACACCTTAATAGCATAGCATTTGAAAGATACTAAAACTGTTTTTCTAAAGAAATGATTACATAGAGTAGTGTTATCTCTATGATATTGGCACAACTGTAAGGAACATTTATAACTTTCTTTGCTCAGCCCCTTGATATGACATAGTTTTGTGCTAGATCTACAAGGAAATATTCCAACATTATAGGATTTCAAGGACAAGCAGTGCATTAAACATAAATGCAAAATGAATGTGAAGTCATGTGACTACTTAACATTACATTCTGCAACTTTGATGAGAACTGAAGAAACATCTTTAGAAAAGTAACTTTTCTCAAAAATCAGATATCTTAATTTACAAATTGAATACTGGTACACTAGTATGATTAACTGTACTCGATTCTCTACATATGACCCCTGTGAAATCCCACTGGAATAAAGCTTTAATAGCAATAAATAGTGAAGCTTTAAAGAAGAGCTAGGGATAGATTTAATTTTTATATGTTAGGGGCTTACCACTTACCTGAGTATTCTGTACATTTTCCTATTTTTTTCTGTTTGTGGTCCTGAGTTTAATAACAAATGCAGTTATAACAATTACCATTTAACGTGAACGTTACGAAAGCTCACGCGAAATCATATTTTCACATTTATTGACCCTAGATGGTTTTTATTCAAATTTTGTTAACCATTTTCTCAAAAAGCTACTCATCTTCTAGCACTGCAAATTGAGTCCACTGGAAGATTCATAAACCTTCTCAAACTAAAAATAGCTTGACGATAGCGGTGGTAATTTTTTTCTCCAATTAAACTTACACTTTTATTAATAAATTAAGCGTAAATCTAGCTCATTTTGTGCTTTAATTAGTAGCCCCTCTGACTTTAACCTGCAACTAGGGACGTTTTTAACTACTGTCATGAATTTTATGTCTTGCGAAAACGTCCCTGTTCCCAGGAAGAATGATGGCTAAAGCTGAACAAAACAAGTTATTATATGACGTGGCTGGCACATTTACAATAGTACGTTGTACAAATGAGAGTCTGAATCATGATTTTTCAGCATTTTATTCATTAATGGTAGTAGCGTTTACGTACAAATGGAGGTATTTCTGTTCGAAACAAATATTGCAAAAAGCAAACCTCCAAGATCCCTGTGACAACATTGCTTCATTAGCATAACCCATCTGCATACATTTAATGCCATGATGCGTTCAGTGGCTGTTACAGTTTTGAGCTGAATTTGTAATCAGTCAGCCAAATAATGTGCTAATTTGTCCACTCTGCCTTGTGATGAAAGGTTCGCTCAAGTGTAAACAATTTGACTACAACTGGCTGGACAGTTAGCCTGAAAATGAAATATGACTAGAGGGTAACCATGGCAACTTCCTAACAAAGACCAACAGTGAATGAAAACACAATTCAACTGTAAAAACACGAGATAAACGTGATACAATTTGGACACGCGACGCCCGGGCAAAACTTTAATTGCTCTGGGGAAAGCTGGAAAACAGGGTAACGGGACCGAACGCGTTATGTGTAGAGCGAGGAGAGACTGTACTTCACATAACATGAGAAATGTGGAGTTGTGTCTGAGAGTTTGCATGATGAAACTGTTCTTCTTAAGGTTTGTAAGATCCTTCCTGATTACATCTTATCGCCTTAGGAAGGAAATGAAGCACACTACATAGACAACCTTATACAGTCAGCTTTCACATTTGAGTAATTGATTGGCAGTACCTGATCTACCAAAATACACAAACAAGTTACGTACCATAATAGGTTTAAGCCAACAGGCTAGTCAAGTATGTGCTAATTTGTGTTTTACGCAGTGTGAGCACAATGATAGAAAAGATTGCTTGAAGGCACGGATCAGGTAACCAGGTCTGATACCAGATATACCCCATGCCGCCTTTGATCTGATGAGGTGTCTTTGTTGAATTTTTAAGAAGGACCATCACGGCATGTGTGTTTCTGCAGAGTATCTGGGTAGGTGAGGGTGTGTAGGTGTGTTTGTGTGTATGTGTGAGAGCAAAATACTGTGTAGTGAGTTCCTCATAAAAGGTTTTTTTTCAAATTTAGACTTGATGGTGCTAGGTAACTGAAAATGAAAGATTTTGCATACGGCATTGATGACGTCATAGGTCGGATGTCAAATTTGACGGGTCGATGGATGACCGTGTAAACTGTATGCGTACTGCAATGACATAGGTGAGAGGTCAAAAGTAAACCTTCGAGTAATCCAACATTGGTTCTAGTTTACATCTGCTCGTCAAAATGTTGAAAATGTTTAACTCCGAAATACGTGTCAAAGTTGAGGGAAACGAGATGTGCAACTTCAAGGATTGTTAACTAGAAATATTTGTTAGTTTGTGAGCACTTAAATTGTAAATGTGTCGTCTTACCTGACGAAATTGTTATTTTACGTCACATGATAAGATTTATAAAGAGGAGGAGTCACTCATATTGACGAAGGGGCCTTTGAAGTTATCCATCATTACATATAAGTTATACTTTTCAGGTTGTCTTTTTTAACCATACTAAGCTAGAAGCTAGAAATACGAGGAAACGGGAAACATTCACCCACAAAACATTATTCATTTCACCTACGTTTTTTTTTCATATTAAAGTATAGTTTATATCCTTTTAACAGGACACATAAATAGTTCCACTGTGAAAGCTTGTAAGTACTACCTCGGAGTTCAAAGCAACTGATTATGTGCGATTATAAATATTGTCCTTCAGAGGCGTAAAGCAATGTAATACAAGGTATATATGTGATGGGGAGCTGCTTCTTGGACTAATAACTTCCTGGTTCAGGAACAGTTCATAAAGTGGTGCTATGACAGAGGATGCTGTTTTTCAGCGACTTTTATTTTCGATATCTTTTGTCACTTCAGAGGGCAAGTAATTCATGAAAAAAAGCATAACGTATAACTTTTCCCTGTAACGAGGAAGTGTTAAAACAGCAAAAAAAAAAATTTTCGAACGACCGAAGAAGTTAATGTGCCTATTCATCTTTACAAGGCAAATCTCGTCAGACAGTTCCAATTCTCCCAACTATGCAACGTGTAGCTCCTCCCATAGCCGCATAATGTTTTCCTTGTGCAAACACAAAACTATTTAATCATTCAAGCCATGTTCTGGGGAGCATACAAGGCTATAATGTGTAATCCAAGCAGTCTCTTTGCATTGTGTGGAATGTGAGCTACTCTAATCTTTTGAATTTTCAAACTTTGCTTCCAATCAAAGAGCAGTTCACAACTGAGAATTATGATACCCCTACACTAAAAATATACTTTGGGCTAACGAGTGTATGTCTTTGAAGTAAAATCTTAGCCTTCCGACGGTTTTCCCTAATTTTTGACACAAATAACACTTTGACCTTCAGAAAATATGCTGAGAGCTAGCTTTATTTCTGTTATCTACTTTTAGTATTTTACTGCGCGAAATGGCGAAACGATGTAACAACATATTTTACAGTTCTGTATTTTAATGCGTCAATTACCTAAATAATAGTAGGTACAATCCACTTTAACTTCATCTTCATATGGAAATAAGAAAAACTTTTTACTGATTTTCCGTTCATAAACTACTATTTTATGCTTTTAACATGTTTCTTCCATACTGAATAAAAATAACAGTACGTAGTATTGTAAGTACTCTTCCTCTTTTCTTTTTTTCAAGTTGTATCTTTAATAAGCATCAGCATTTTAAAAGTATTATTAGTAAAAGAAGTATACTACTCTCCACCTAACAAGAATGTTCAAATGAAATAATACAAGGAAGAAATAGAAACATACAAAATATTAAAAAAAAATAACCGTAAATATTTTTACATGATTTTGTTTATTTTTGTTTTAGTTTTTCTTTTTTGGCTAGTATTACCCAAAAAACAGATTAATTTCATATTTTTTTTAACTTGATAGGAAAGATCATAAAAAGTCTACACTTTATCAGCTGTGGGTGGTTTAGCAGTTCAAGCAAGAGGTATATGGGCTGCAGTTTCAGTTACATTTCATTTCAATAGTTTTTATTTTCACTAAATTCATATACTTTTACATCAAGGTTCTAATGGATGAATGGCTTAAGCGTAAAGTGTTAAAATAACTCTATAAGAACGTTTTGTGCTTATGACGAAGACTATCTGTAATCAGTTGTTACATTGTAGTCATTTGTTACATTAAAGCATCTGAAGCAATGTATCTACAATTAAAAGGCCCAAAGGTTTAGTGATTTCTTGCTGAAAGGGGTGCTTTGTTACACTGATGTTTATCCCTTAGATTTACAGTGCTTTACTATATCCTTTTCACGACGTATTCAGAATATGATCTCTGCTAAACACATGACCTTTAAACCCCACCAAAAAGACGAATAACAAAAATCTATAAAAAGCAAAAAATCTTAGAAGCGATATAAACCTGGGCTCTCTGTGTTTACATCCGAGTGCTAGTCCAACAGACCTCAACGAACTCGTTAAGCGAACGGTATATCTCATCCTGCTATAGTCACAGCAACTTTACACTTGTTCATAACTCAAATTAGAGTTATTACTGTAACAGTTATGCCTGTAAAAAATATTGTTCTCTTTAATTTCATGTTTGGAAGGGTACAAAAATCAGTCCTAACTTTTCGTTGGTCTCGAGGCGAGGGACACAATTTGTAGGTACCGCTCACTGTCTATTTAGTTTACAATTAAGGTTTTCTTAGTTTCACCCACTGAGCCATGTAACTGGAGGACGTAAGTCAATGTCGATTAGCCTGTGCTTCGAAGTTTAATCCGAATAGGGGACTACATGGTGTAGGTGACCTCAAATAACCTTTCACCTCTACCAAAGCTAATAGGTTCCATCTTCTGACTATCCATTTACATGGCAAGTATGGAAAGCATCCATACTTCATGTCTAAAAATACCGTGTTTACAAGGTTTACGGTTTTCGATCTTTGTTGACCTCACATGAGCTTTACCTTGACCAAAAACAAAAGCATTCTTCTTCTAAATACAGATATATCTATATGCCAAGTTTGAAAAATATTCATCATTCTTACTCTCCATGCCTGGGATGATGATGCTTTATGGTCATAAAATGACCCCTGTTGTTTTTTGTAGAGGTCAAAAGTCATGTGATGTTACCAGGGGACACAAATGGAAACGATTGAAAACAGGATACCTCAACTAAGAAATGGCGGTTACTTTTTATATCTGATGTATAAATTTATCATACTGAAAAAGGAATGGTCCAGGTTGGTGGAGGTTGGAGGTCGTACGAGGTCCCCAGATTTGAAAAAACAATCTTTTCTAAACACAATATTCCAACGTTAGAAGCGTGAATACTTTTCATACTTGGCTTGTGAATGTGTTGAATTCAGAAGATAAACCTTACTCTTTTTTGAGTAACGGTTCACTAGGTCTCCAGAGATGAAACATCAAATACCTTGGAAATTGCTACTAAATTGAATAGTTCAAGATGCAAAGATTGATACCTTAAGAAATCACTAAGCCTTGGTAAAAGAAACAGGTTGAAACGTGATAGGTATGGAGTCGGCCAGTCATCCGGGTTTTTTTGTTACCCTAGCAACTTTGGAGTGAAAACAACAACTGACTACAGTATAAACATATGTGAACACATTACATGCTTCCCTGCTGGAGTGAAAGCAATCCATGCACTACACTGTGGTGGAAAATACGCGCAATACATTTGTTTTAACTCCAATACGTTGTTGTCATAGGGAAGTCACGTGTCACCTACCGACCCCATAGGCCATCTATTTGTCAGTTACACTTATATATCGTAGAATATCGTTTTCCCAATTACACTTTTTTTTTACGTTTCTTTGGTAGTAAATAGGTGTAAAATGGAACCATTCAGTGTTCCAAAAAATTGTTAAAGACAGCTATAGGTGGCAACTTTTGTTTCGAGTAATTGAAAAGATCACGTGCAATGTTTGGGTATCTATTTCCTCATTGTAACAAAATAAGATGAAGATTTATAAAAAACAACCAAACAACAGTAGATCTGGATTGTGAATTAAACACATTTGTGAGCAAAAGAATCGTTTAAGAACAAGGAAGACCCACACTTGTTGTTAAAGAAAGCTGATTATTGTAAATAATTGTTTTTCTTGAAAGTTTAAACCAAATCTTATCCTACCAAAATTTGATTCATTGTTTCAAATGAAATCTTTAAAAGTGTGTGCAACACATAGTCCATTGAGATCGATTGTATGTGCTTACGGTGCTTGTATTTGCAATCGAGCCGTCGGTTAGAAATAAAGACTTTAATTTTACGTATAGAAAACGCATTATCAATACATTACAGTTTCTTTTTTATAAGTGGCACATGACATAGCGTATTCTTGTCTTGAAAATTGGTATAATCATCCAGTTTCCTACAACTTTACTTCATTCCCGTCATTGTTGTGTCGTTTTAGGTACGATTTCAAAATACTCAGAAGTACTCAGTTGTTGAGCTGAGAGGATTCGACTGCATTCGAAGAGTACTTCCTTTGGCGGAGTTTTTTTGTATCACATAAACATTATTCATCCCGGATGCCATAGTAACCGAGGAAAATAGCGGTTTTCTTTTGCCCTTCAATGTTTTCATCATTTCAGGATTTTGCAGAATCAGCATATATAACATGCAAAACCCTTGCGAAGAGATGCAGAGGCAAAACATTGCCTCACAGAAATGATTTGAAGATCCCTGAAAAATTGGTACGAATCCAAAAATCCATGAAATTCCGAGAAGAATCCAGAAGAGAAAAGTGCTCTTTACACGTGTCATTATTTCAATTCTCTTTTCGTCTTTCTTTGAGAAATATATCCTTCTGCAACTAACCCTGTAGGTGACGAGTGAAAATACGATGATATTATAAAGAAACAAAATTCCCATCTCGAGGATAAAACCAAAGTTGAACACGTAACCCGGATGTAGGAAGCAACTGAAAAAGAACAAAAGATTAATTCTAAGTGTTGATCCTGTTTTACCAATGCCCTTTCATAAAAATATGAAATTTACAAAGTTATTCTTCACAATTGCGAAGTCCTTAAACTATTTGCTAGGAACAAGTTACCAGTGGAGGAAGTGAACTTTAGTAAAGTTAATTTAAGTCAATTTCAATGTGTCATTTAGCATTAGTGACAATTGAAAACCCGTGTTGTTTGCGTTTCCTTGAGAAGGTAGGAAGTTAGCCTTTTTGGAAAAGTTTAGGTTGCAATGTCTGGGACTAGAATAGTTTGATGGAATCGTTCTGCACAAATAGCAAACTAAGCATTTGTATTTGGAATGGCCATAGAAAGGGCTCGGGGCAATATTTTGACGTGAAAACTCGACATATAATATTTACTGTACAAATGGATTTTGGCCCCACTTTAAGGACTTATTTCAGGCTTTTAAAGAGTCACAATGCCTTGTATAGGTTACAAATGAATAAAGAAAGGGATCACAGGTGCATGACCGGTGTTTGCTTGAAACTTGCAAATGATTTTCATATTTATCCTTGTGAACACATAATAGCTATTCGGTTAGTTTCACGTTAATTTAGAGATAAAACAGAAAGCTTTGATGAGGAGGATGTATAGGCAATAAGGTTAACGTTTAAATAACTTCTTTTTACTTCGTTGTAGATAGTTTGATGAGGTTTAACGGCCCAGTTTCCAACCAATTAGTTCAAATCGAGCCGGCCACGGGCTTTTTTCCAGTTGTGGCTCACTGACTTGTTTTCCCTTGCTCCATTGCTTATGCGGAGCACCCCGCACAACGGCAGAAGGTTCCACTTTTAAAGTCTTTGGTATGGCTCGACCTGGGAATCGAACCCGGGCCTCCCGCGTGAAAGGCGGATGCTCTATCACTAGACCAACACGCGTCCTTTATTTCGTTGTAAGTCACTATTTAATATGTGGAAGTTAAGGTTAAGTTGTAATTAAAATTAAATGATGGTGGTAACCATCTTTGAAAATAAACTATTGAACCCAGTAAAGGCATTTTGGAGGCAGCTGTGACGTTCGTTTCAATACAACAACAACAACAACAACAACAACAACAACAACAACAACAACAACAACAACAACAACAACAACAACAACAAC
>WURT03486591.1:0-13891 GCA_009936505.3 Holothuria glaberrima | reverse complement strand
AATTTAGGTTTTGTCAAAGAGAATTTTGTTCCATATCTGCGATTATATTTTTTGTTGTATGTACAAGTTTTAAGTTGACCTTCTATTCTAGAGCAAAAGAATTTTATATTGTGAAGATATATTGGCTTTGTTGAAAGTTCTTCACTATGTATGAAAATGGTACCACCTTTAATAAAATATTCATAATGTAGTGTAAAAAATAAAGTAATCAAAACAGAGAATATAAAGTAAAACATTTATTTTTCCGTAAAAATATTTACTCCAAGATATTCTTTTCGAATACAATCAAGTGAAATTATTGAATCGCCAATTCTATATGAAGAAATACTTGATATGTGAAAATTTAGGTTTTGTCAAAGAGAATTTTGTTCCATATCTGCGATTATATTTTTTGTTGTATGTACAAGTTTTAAGTTGGCCTTCTATTCTAGAGCAAAAGAATTTTATATTGTGAAGACAAAATAAAATGAATAAACCATTTTGGTGAAGGTTGAAACCATTTTTGTGGATTAATATATTCAGGATCATGTTGAATTAATATTCAGTGTCAAGTTAAACAACAATCCGAAATCACGTAACGTTTAACATATTTATAATTATTACTTGTCCATTTTGCAACGCAAAATATTACATTTAAGCGATACTTTGTAAGAAAACATTGAATTTAATACAGGTATCTTTCGTTCTAAAAAAATGTAAGTCACTAAAATGAATCCTTTTAAAAGGTATAATGAGGAAACTTTACCTGTTAGCCATGCTCCTTTGCATCGAATTCAACTGGATACTTAGGTGAGAGTATGTTAGATGTGTATGAGATATGAAAAAATAAACGTGTAATGAAAAACCCTTTTAAGCGTTTTTCCTTCAGATTGCACTTGATTGTTGCAATGTATGTTTCGCTGTTGCTAATCATGTGATCCGAAAATTCACCCAATCATAAAGCGTCTGACCCGAGTTAAAGAGTGGGGAAATTCCTTAAGGTACAAAGACACGCCTCTGGTAATTTGCATAGTAAAACGAAAATGAAACTAACACGTCTGTAACGGAGTTTGCCTATTTTAATCATAAACAATGCACGTGATCACCATAAACCACTTAAAATACTGTTTTCTTTTACTTTAGGTAAGGAAACTGTTTGCGAAGCTCTTCCAAAAATTGCCGTAGGATCATTCTCTTCATAAATATTTTTGATCAGCTTTTAAATGTGAATGAATCAACGTACTTTGGGAATTGTGACAAAAGAATCAAGGAAACAGTACTTGATACATAGTCAAATCTTCCTGATTGGTTTGATCACGATTTTAGATGATGCAATAACGATTGTTACAAATGTACATTGCAGTAATGTGAAAAGATCAGTTGGTGCTCTCAGTTACACGGACACAACCGTTCAATAACGCAGAAGTTTCTTAGAACAGCAAAGGAAAGCAACGTTAAAACTCAGGAGAGATCCAAAAAGCCATCTTCTTTGTAACAGGTAGGTCTAAATTTGACTACAAAGCGGCCATCTTTGCTTACTGTTACGTACCTATAAAGGTAACAATTATATTATCTTAATATATGAGTGGGATGTTTGGCAGGTTGTAATACTAGTTGTAAACAATCTCTGTAGTGTATCGGGACTTCCGTAGTAAGTCAAAGAGTAAGGGACACGAAGTGTAAAATTTCTTTTTAATGATTTTGACAAACTTTATAATAACCATAGGATCAAGGCCTTTGTTATGATATATGTTATGGAGTTACATATCAATCTTACAGGGAACAGTAAACAACGTTTTCCAGTTCTGTAATGAGAATTAGGAATAATGTTGCCATGTACACCTTAAAAATACGCCAGGGTGAAAAATGAACTTATTCAAATTTTTCGAACCAATGTTTTAAGACAAATTGAGTCAAACTGACTAAATATTGAGAGAAGCAAATCTGAGTGTTATTGAGGCAAATTGAGGACATTATTTGACTAAATTTGAGTTGGTTCCTTCGTGACCCCTTTGTGGTCAAATTGACGTGTTTAGGGAGTGTGCAAACACTCTAATCTATCCAAGACTGAATATTTATTAGGGGTATTCAAGGGGTGCAGTGTCAGAGCTCATCATTTTACGTGCTGGCCAATGGAAAGAGAGATAATAGCAAATTTAATGAAAAGGTTGCGTTATTTTTTTCAGCTGATGGGCACTGTCTCGTAAGATATTTCCTGATTGCCGGGCTAATGACATTGTATTGTATCGATTGTATCCTTTGCTAAGGTTAGGGATTATTTAGGGACTAGGGCTAGCCTTAGCCAGTCATAAAAAAATTTTCCCAGACAGTGCGCATTGGCCCATATTTTTATATTAACAACTAACCTGCAAATTATGCGTCTAAATTTAATTACGAGAGATAGTTATACACCATACTCAATGGGAATTTAGCAATAAAATTGAAACAAACCCAGAATGATTAACAGGCTTGTAAATGTTTCTTTGGCAGACTGACTTTTGTCTATATCATTAATACATTGGTCCTTAAAAGAGGAACTGTCCCTGATTATATCCACTGTATATTTCCTGTACCAGCGGCAGATCCGAGATTTCTCGAAAAACGAAGACCGAAGGAGTACTAGGGCCAATACGACTACACAATGTGAAATTGCCAAGTGCTTAGCCCCGCCTACACGATCATAGATTTGTCCATGTACATCGTCACGCAAATGTATGATCAGGGAGGTGATATCTAATATCACCTCCCTTCTAAGACTTTGCATAATGACCCAATGATGAAAATAATCCAAAACGATCTCAAATGTTTTCAACATTTGTTGGAAAGATGAAACATACATTTAAAATTTGAACACTGTCACACATGATGGACGTTCGACTATCAAAGTAGACCTCCTCTATTCAAATACAATATTTTTTTTAATTTGTTAGATCTTTGTAGTTCTTATTAAACACAATAAATACGTCAGTGGTTTATATATACTCTGCACAAGTATTTACATATGCTAAAATTGATTGATCTGGCATTACTTCGATTCTAGCCTACCCCGACGCAATATTTTCATCACTTTTTTTCTTTTTTTGAAAAAGACGTGCTTCAATGATCTTTCTGGGTTCCATCATAATTTTGGCACTTTGCATCCAAGTTTAATTTTTGTAGAAGTCCCGCCTGCCCGATCGAATTGTGGGTAGTGGTTATCAGTGACGGAAAAGGAAAGACATAGGTGCATGGGCGTCAACGGGAGGGGCGGGGACATGTCCCCCCACTTTTGAGAAGCTGTCGAAGCTCCTGGACAAGTGTTGATTTCGTCCCCAACTTTCAAAAAAGTGAGTGGGTACGATATGGTGTGGTAAATGTAGCAGCACGTTTTGTACTTAAATTCGTGTAAACTAAAAGCTTTAAATCTTAGAGTCTGTGTCACGGTGGCATCAGAAGGGGGGGGGGAGATGGCATGGACTCATATCGGGGAAGGCGGACTACCTAGGGAAATTTTCCAGTTTCGCAGGGGAGCCTTTAGGCCGGACAAATTTGCTAATTAATATGCAAATGATATGCAAATTATGCAAATTTCAACGAAATTAATGTTTTCTCCCATGGATGTTTAATTAAGTATAATGTGAAGTTTATAGTCCCAACAGATCAACTTTTTGCTTCTTCTTGTGTACTATCACCTTAATGGGTATGAAAAAGTTTTCAATCCCTATCGATAACCAGTCGCCTAGGCGAATTCTTGGTTTAGCTGTTTAGGAGTGCAGATTCTTGTACGAGGACCCAAATTTTCAATTTTACTCCAGAAAAACCCCCAAATTTGCAAATTTGCTTGAATAAAAACCTCCACATTTTTAGCGCCCTTAGAGCGCCAAACATTTTGCGTCAGCAATCTATTCGTCAACTAATCGCCTTTGCCAGGGCTTTGGGTTGCTACCCCCGGGAGTGACTCCCCTGTCGGACAAATCCTTGTGCAACCCATGGCATGTGCAGTACTTCTAAAAGTTTAAAGTCAAGGTAGAGAAATGCGTTTCATATTTTTCTTACCATATCGTTGCCTGTACCACTGCAACCTCATTTCTGACAAAAATCGTTCCAATAAACCGACGTATTCTTTTGATTAGTTCATTTCATTACGCTTTCCAGAAGGTAAAATTAATTTCCATGGTAGGCACTGATAGCTAGACAGAATCTCGTAACGCCAAAAACGTTGATTCAGCAACATTAGGCTTTCACAGAGTAACATTTTTGCACATTTTTTACTCCCCATAGGTGCAGGATTCTGGAACCAATGAACTGATGGTGTTATTAACCGAAACTCCATTCTTGATACTAATTCAATGCGATACGATACCCTGATAGATCCAAAGAAAACACACTTGAAACAAGCAAAACATATATTCTAACGTCCTTAGCAGAAGGCGTAATACCTTGGATACCAACATACATCTGAAATAGGCTAATCGTATATAGGAAAGTCCTTGTTTAATTTTTTCACAGTTTTGTTAAGTCTGTAATATGATTAGCCATGCATTTGGCGGCCAAAAAAAGGTTCATGAACTTTGCACTTGGTGTTCTGATTATCATGAAGATATCAAACCGTGTGATGTTAAAAATTGTACAGTAATGCCTTTACAACAAATCATATGTGTACTTATTTATTGGCTCCCTGAGTTAGTTCTAGATATTTACCAAATATTAACCCACGCAGCTAGTCTGCAACTTTTAGGTAAGTATGTGGAAGCTACAAAAAAGGGCTGCGCAGTATAATATGCTTTGCACACACATGGGAAAGGGAGACGGACAGTTCCACTGACGTGTATGCAGGCTACATTACGTAGTCGTTTAAGTTTTTGTATACGTACACAAATAGGTAAATGCATATGTATAACTAGGGTCTTGCGGTATGGCGGAACTCACATACCGGTATACCAGACGGTAATACCGGTGATATCGATTACAACACACGTGTGTCTAAGCCCACGTTAATCGTACGATCAATATGAAAACCGGCCTGCTTTATCAGTAACAGAAAGTGAGATATAGACCACACAATTCTAGTACACAATAGAACTACTCATACATATCCATATCCAGATAAGGCACCGACGGGGACGAGATGACTTCGGGGGGGGGGGTATATTGTGGGGGAGACGAATTAAGCCTAATTAGTTCAAATTTTCTAGGGGGAGAAATTTTTAGGGGAGCTCGACTCCCTGTGCCTCTCTCTAGACTGCGGGACTCGATTCATTCCCTTGGCTTTTTATGCACCTTCTCATCACCTACTCAGTTAAACGACAAAACAATCACATTATCAATAGACCTTATGCGTTGACGTCACGCTACGTCATTTTGGCGGCAAAACAATGAAGCGGAGCAGATCCATGCTCGTATCAGACAGGTACACAAATCAGCTGTCTGCATTATTTAGTACAAGTTGTAATATTACTCGCTTACCTCCATTAGAGGTCGCACTTTCTGTCCTGTGACGTCATATGCGTACGGGGTATTTGCACATCTGTAACACAGGTGTGAAGAAAGGGCAGTCTTGAAAAATCCCCAGCCTTTGCTGAGCCTTCTTGAGAGGACCTATGTGTAAGTACAGCGATTTACTTTCTTAATCATAGGCTATTAACGAGTGTAATGCAGATATGTATCAAAGCTTCGCATGTGCAGTCGCAGAGTAAATGTACATTGTCATTCACAATACCAGCAATACTCGTGAATGTGAATGTTAGTGTATATATTGGTATTTCGTTATTCCGGAATAGTATACCGACACCGGTACTTTACAGAATACCGAAGGTTTGATATATAACAATAATAATACGAGAATATCTGTTCCGTCGGGGAGAGTAGCTGGACAATTTTATGTCTATACTCGGAAATTGAATGGTTCTGCCTACCAATCGTGGAAACTTTCCAGTGACACTTAATGCTTGTACGTGCAACGTGCAATAAACCCATATGACGTGGGCTAATCATACATTTTGGGTGCGTGTGTATGCTAGTAAGATTGCTGAAAATGGGAGAAGAGCTAGCAAGAAAAAAAGGTCTTTGTCATTACAGAATGATGGCTGAGTCATTTCTCAATAATAAATGTCAGCAAAATATTACATCTTCCGTTGACCGAATATCACGTGGGGATAAGGCCTTTTAGGACGAAATGGTTTTCCTTCCTTTAAAATCATTTTGCCTCTTTCACGGATTCACATCTCAGGAATTCTGTTTTTGTAATGACATGGGCCTATGTGTAAAGAATTTTAAATTACTAAAAAAGAATCCATCAGGCTTTATTTGTTTCCGCTGTACATGGCATTCTACATAAAATGACGGGGTTTTAGAAAAACCAAAAATCAATATTATTTCTTGATTGAAAATCAAACGCCTATACAAGGTATATTACCATGATATTAAAACAGGAATTGTGACTTACAAATAAAGCATTTGTTAACTTATACAGGGAGTTGATGCAACCCCTTGACTGATAGTACCTCACCACCAAATAATTTTCCTACCATTGACATAGACGCTAAATTTGGTCCATATCATGGTACACAAATCTAAAAGCAGTGTAACAGCCTCATTTGAGAGCGGTCATGTAATGGTTACCTTGCGCCTATTGAAAACTCCTACAAGTGTCCAAACACCATGACAACGTAAAATTTGATCAACGAGAACTTTGTATTGGTTCCCCTTTGGAAGTACTACTCAGTGTATGATAATGATTTTGTTAAGCGGAAACGCAAAATGTAAAAAGAACCAAAAATCCCTTGGATTCCTTTGAAATTTTGGTTTTTTTTATCTCAGTCGCTGAATCAACACCATCACAATTATCACAACAAGAACAAAACCGTTACGGACTTTGTTTGTCAGAACACATTTTCAGCGGAGGTACTTCTTTGAATTTGAAATGTACTCTTTTTTCCTTTAACTCCCCCGTACTTTAGTATTGCAACACGTGACCATCATTATGGCCGACACGGATAAACTATCCAAGGATGTACAAGGAATGAAAACCGATGATCAAGAAGATGATGGACAAATCGTTAATCCGTGGCAGGTAGTGGCAGCATCTGATAAAGGCGTGGACTATGACAAGCTTATAAGTGAGTTTACAAAACCTTAAAGACAAACACTCGTCACCCCAAAGTATATTTTTAGTGTGGGGTATCAAGATTCTCAGTTGGTGACTGCTCTTTGCTTGACATCATAGGTTGAAAATTCGAATAATGGAGAGTGACTCAAATCCACACATTGGAGTGTTTGGATTACACCTTATAGCCTTGTATCCTCACCACGACATGGCCTGAAGCAATAAAATAGGTCTGTGGCTGCACAAGGAGACGCTCAAAACAATTATGAGAGGAGCTATAATTAGTTGCAAAGTTGTGTCGGACCGCCGTCCGGGGGGGGGGGGGTATGCGGGAAGGAGTGTTATTCTCCTCTTTGGGAATATTTTGAATATTTGAGGGTCCTTAGTCGCAATTTGGTGCAGCTCATTGATCAAATTCCAAAGAAATTTACTGCCAATTTTTGACATTTTGAACAGAGGAAACAAATAAAGGATTTTCGTCCTTGAATGATTGAGAGGAGTGAAAGCATACTTCAGCCCCCTACATTTTTAACAGGGGGTTTCCCCCGTCTCCCCCACTTCCTAAGCCTATGAACTATTAAACTAGAACTGAGAAAATAACAACTCAATGAGATGTAAACATTGTGGATCGTTGACATTCCAGTAAACTTTACCATGATATAGTTTGCAGCCTGAGTGGAAAATGATCACATTTTAGTATGGTGATAAAAATGGCTTTAGGGGATTATGGGGATTGTAATATCGGGGAAGTGTTAGGAAGGAGATACAACTACCAACTCTGTCAGACAACATGTATTTGAAAATGATTGGATTCTTTTTTCGGGCACCACCATTTGATTGACAGGTCCCTTTGTTCCTGTTCTTAAAGTGGCCATGACATAAAAAGTAACACCAACCAAGCATATCTTCTTCTAAAAGCAGAGGGAAATCTGTGATCAAAACTGTTTTAACTGGCTTCATAGCTACAACCAAAAAAAAAAAAAGAAATTAATGTTTTAAAATCCGGGCCCGGAAGCTATCTCTTGAAAAAAAGGATTTTACACTAATTCGATGATGACGACATATTAGGACAACCATTCGTTATAATTTGATCAACGGTACATGCGCTCCCGACTGATAGCGTTACTGGCATGCACACAAACAGTACATGTCAACGAACGGACGGTAGTTTGTATAAAATTTACGAATAAAAAGATGTGAATACAGTTATATCAATATAAATACATGAATATAAGAGTAGGGAAAGGGTATATGGAGGGGTAACTATGGGGGAACCTGGGGAGGCAAAGTTATTTTTAACTTTTGGCAAAATCTGAGCATATTTCTTACCTATAGAGAGACACAAAGCGTGTAGAAAGAATACTTTAAATGGCAACGACGGCAGTGGCGGTCCCATTGTGGGGAAAGGAGGGCATTTCCCCCAGTCAGAACCTCTCCCCAAATGCCCCCACTCAGCTCCTGAAGTATAGTGTCGTGACGGGAGGAATAGCCTTAATATTAGGAATCTTTGCATTGGATAATGTATTATGAACCAAAATATACCTATCGTGAGACTAAATTTTTACCCAGAGATATGCTAAAACCTCAGAGCTTCCGGGGGCTTCGTCCCCTGCCCCCACAGGGGCTTTGCTCCTGGACCCCACCAGGGGCCCTAAGGCAGGCCTTTGGACCTCACCCGCTAAAGCTTGCGCTTCGCGCTCATTTTCGTTCTAGGAGCGAAAATATTTTGCCCCCAACAGTTTCTTTTGCCCTCCGTTTGTCCCCCCCTCACTTTTAAAATCCTGGTGCCGCCACTGGACAATGGACAATATTGTGAAATAGTGCCCTGAGGCCACATATTTAGTAAGTGTTAGAAGTGATGGGGTGATAGGCCTCATAAAAAAGAAGCGCATCAAATTCTGCAAAAGTTTCTTCTTTTGATAAAATGTAAAATTGATCTCATTCCCAGTTTTAGAAGGTCCTGGAAGGTGTAAGGTGAATCTTGAGTCCACCTGATGGGAAGCACTCTATTGCCATCGACTTCTGTAAGGCCAGAGGCGTACTTATGGGAATGGATTTTCTGCTTTGTGTACAGGCATGCCTTGGAGGGATGCTACGGTCAAAGTTCTAAAACTTTGAATAAACCACGAGAAGTTCAAATAAATGCATACAGTCAATTGAAACCTTTGATTTCCAATGCCCGTATATTTTACATCCAAGAGGCCTGTAATTAGGGTACCCCTTCCTTTATTCTACATTCTATCATTTACACTCAGCCCAGCAAAAATGGCTAAATGATGGAAATTTCTAAGTAATCCTACCGTCTGTTTTACCCAAGTTTGCCACAACGATATTACCATTTTGCAGTTAAGGGGATTTACCTCAGCAAAAAATGTCAAAGTATAACATCCCCTTACCCCCTCCCCTTGAAAGCTATCCCTTCCACAATATTTCCCACAACAATTGGCTTTCCTCTTAATGAGAATTTCTAATTACGTGAGTGTAAAGTTTTACCAAAGGTATTACCACTATTTACCAGATCCGTTGTAAAATGAAAAATTACCTCGGGGTGGGCAAACACCACCTAACCTCAATCCCCACATAGACTCTTCCCTAGGACAAACGTCCTGCTTGGGGTACAAAAATGAATGAACTGCTCGTGGTGCTACCTATCCTAGATACGTCACTGGATTGTGCCTCTGTCAAGATTAATATATGTCGGCACAATGTACATTGTTATAAGTGAATCTTGCAACAATACTAGTTCAGTCAAAAAATAACACACATACGTGTTTACTAGACGCTGGGTTGCAGCAACCTTTCTATACAAGGTTTTGTGCGGGAGGGGGAGTAATATGGACTCGCTTGACCGCAGGCTCGATCTGGTAGCGCGTAGATTGACCTAGCTTCGTGCATTCGATTGCTCTCTGACAATTTTGTACAAAATATTGTCCATTCAGCAATAACACTGTTTTAAGTAAGCTTAATGGAACCTACTGCCATTGTGCTTGGTGCTCAGCATTAGCAATGGAGTAGGGAAAACAAGCCAGTGTGCCACAACTGGAAAAAAAGCCATGGCCGGCTCGACTTAAACCAATTGGTTAGAAACTGGGCCATAAAACCTCATCTTACTAACTATATGTGAGGTTTCCTAATATGACGTCACATGACGTCACACGCTTTCCAAAATTTTTGAAGAAATGAAAATTTCAAGCCTCAAAAAGGGTGTTTAAATTTGCAGTTTTAGGAGTGAAGGAACAGTTATTTAATCACAACAATGGTTGATACGTATTATACGTTGATAATTATACGGTGATACGTATAACATATTTTAATATATCTGCACAGTACGGCCACTTTAACCTCCTTACTTTTAGGAGTTATCCGTAAACAAACTGTGGTCGGAAACAAACATTGTTTCAAAGAGTATAAGGAACAATGGATCGCCTCCCTAAAACCTCCCTGGTAATGTCAGGGGGATGGTCCTCCACCTCTCTGGTAATATTGCCCCAGTAGAGTGCCAAAAAGTATGGTTTTTCGTACCAGCTTTCCAGAGCAGTCGATACAGTATGTTCCATGGAAGCATGTAATGTCAAAACTACCAGCAAGTTGTATCGGCACGGAGCGATCACATTTCTATCCTCCTTCATTTTGAAGAGGGATAGGCATGTTGCCGAAATTTCGAAATTAAAGATGATATGTCGTCTCATAAAATAGATTTAAAACTTCTGCCGGATTTTGGATGACGTCACAGCAAACCCTTGTCTTAACTTCAATTGCGAACCAATTCGATACACCGTCGATAATTCTAACGGATTCAATACACTATTGATAATGTAACATTATCGAAAGTGCATCGAATCGGTTTGCAATCGAAGTCGAGACAAGGGTGTGCTGTAACGTCATCCAAAATCCGGCATACGTTTTTAATGCGTTTTTACGAGACGACATATCATCTTTAAGAAATACGCAACAGAGCATTCTATCTTACCAACTTTATACAGGCAAGCAAAATTAATGGCTAAATTATCTTACATGTGGATAATATCTATAGCTTATTCCACTTTAGTGCTACAGAGCATTGTTTTTTACATGTACGGACTGAACTCAAGGCTGTGACTTACAATGTTTTCATCGTTTTCTTTTTCTTTCAGTAAAGTTCGGAAGCACACGTATTGACCAGAAAACTTTGGAGAGATTTGAAAAGGTCACGGGGCATAAGCCACATCACATGTTAAGGAGAGGGATCTTTTTCTCTCAAAGGTAAACAAAGTGAAAAAATAAAACCGTTCGTTTTAAGACGCTGATTTATCTAAACGAGAAATAGTGTCATGGTACTATTGATAGAGTTCTCATGCTCACAACTTACGTTCCTTCCCTAGCTTATCATTCCCTCTTGGCCTTACCCTCTCACCCATTCTGGATCCTCTAACAAACTTTAATAAAATGAAAATCAAGCCTATCACTCTTAAGAATTGATGAAATTAACGAGAGAAACGTACAGAATGTTATCTTCTCCCTGCCCGCAGCTTAAGCTAAGCAATCAAACAGCAATTAAAATGGAAGGGGGCACGTCAACCCAGGGGATTGCCATCCCAGAAAAGCGTTCTGAGGGAAAGCGCGATGAGAAAATCGTCCTCCACTTTGTGAAACTTGTATCTTCAGGGTGGAGATGTCACATGGCTGCATGGTGCATTATTTTCCACCTTTTTTCACAAAATTTGCATTCCACTTCTGTTTATTATAATGATTGCCAGTGACTGAAAAGCCAGCATTGATACTGATTTTTTTTAACAAAATCTTTGAGGGAAATTTCCACTTGAAACCACATCAGGAAAGTTACCGAAGAGGTTAAGTGACTTTTCGATTTCAAACCAAACAAGGTCGCTTTTTCCACTTGGCAACTCTATTGTTGTCATCATATAGTGTTTGCAGACAAACTGCGATATAGATAAGGTAACACAAGATATGCTGTGCTTTAGCTATTATGAACTTTGCTCTCTTTTAAATTTACATTTTTCGGCCTTTTGGCTAAGATCATGTGTAGTGTATGTTCTCTTCAGCCAGTCTACAATAGGGCCACCCATGACGGACTCATGATGAATAAACTGAGGTGTGATGGTGAAGAGGTTGGACACGTTAAGTCCGAGTGTCCTTTGGGGACGAAGCTCCTTTACGGAGCAGATCCCTTTCATGAATAACGTTTGATTTTAGCCCTTAGGATCTACGCCAAAAAGTCGAGGGGACTTTGGAAAAAGTACCTTGAAAGTGACAATCAGGCTCCTTCATTTTTAATTCGATTACCAGTAACATTCTGCGAAGCTGACAAGGTGTTAGCAAAGCTGCTGTTTACATACCATTTAAAGTGTCACCATATCAAAATCTGGTACTGAATGAACAGGACCGTGTACTACGTTAACGGTATAGCTAGGTCTCCGTAGCACAGAGTCCTGTTCAAAGGACCATACTATGTAAAACCTAGTCCAGGGGTTTTCAAGTGCTTTAAGCTGAGGGTCAATTTAACTTGAATTTTTACTTTCGAAAAATTGTAGTAGCCATGAGTTTCTTCAGTGCTTCAGTTTGTTTTCTAAATGGTACGCGGGCCGCCACCTGAGAACCCATTAGAACCCAGACACTATAGAGTGTGTCAGGAATTTTATTCCCTCTAAAATGAAATCCTATATGCTGATCTTCCATGCAATTCTTCTTTTCCCGTGTACTCATACCTTATGTATATGTCGTCACAGAACAGAAAGTGTGCCCTCGGTAGAGGTAGCACGTCACGTCATTGCATAAGGTCTATTGAATGACATGACCTCATTCTGGCGGATATAAATTTCAGGACGGACACCTATTTGAGATTTAGAGCCAATTGTGAGAAGGCGGAAATGCGGAAAAGGGAGGACTAACTTTGCTAAGAAAGATTTTGATAAGTCTAAGTCTCAAAGTATTTTGAGGAGTGTAGGTAAATTCAAGACATTTCCTGGGAACAAGGTTAAGCTGTTCGCAGTGGTTCTGATGGAGTCTCAAAAGTGACGAGGGCGTGAACAACCATGAAGACGTTATCTTTTTCAAACAATCTACAGGTGCTTTCCGAATTCAAGTCTTGTCCGTCTCAGATTTTTGCTGTTGTTAAGTACTGTGAAGAGGAAAGGGGCTAAAGACTGGGGTTACACTCTCGTTTATGGAATCTTTGGGGACAATAATTGGGGGTCCCGAGAGCCATGTTGGTAACGACTAGTTTACCCCTCCTCGTTTTATAGCCCCTTTCACACAGAGATAGGACCTTTCAACGATCTACGCGACCATGCCAACGTGACGTCTTTTTTCAAGATCGGGGTTGAGGAACATGACCCAGACCTAGACCCCACTCTCACAATTATGACTGAAATAGGACCAAGCAACGACCATCCCGACCTAAATAGGACTAAGATAGGACCAAGGTAGGACCGAGGTAGAACCCTACCAGGAACTGATCCGACCCAATTAGGACTGTACCCTATTCATCATGACCGAAAGAGGACCAAGACACTACTGAACTACGACTGAGATAGGAACTAATCCGACCTTACTCCGATAATTATGACTTAGCTACGACCACCCCAATCGAGATACGACCAAGACACGATCACCAAGACGAAGATAAGACCAAGACACATGTGGCTTGTTCGTTACTAGTCAGAAATAGCGTTTGACTTCTACATGTGTGCTACATCTGAATTATAGTTCATCATTCATGATAACCATGGCATAGTCAGCAGATTTTTGCCTTGTACGGTCGGAGTGATCGTAGTCCAGTCCTAGTACAGTCTCACTTTAGTCGGGTTTGTTCTTGGAAGTCGGAGTGAG
>WURT03486480.1:0-21936 GCA_009936505.3 Holothuria glaberrima | reverse complement strand
GTTCGTGGGGCACACGGGGCACAACCGATCGGTGGCAGATGCATGCCCTGCCCCCTGCGCATACCCAGCACCTACCCTAATGGGGCTGGGTATGCTCAGGGGTCATATATAATATATATATATATATATGTATGCATATATATATATATATATATAATTGCCTCAGCGTTTTCAATCCTATATAAGCTTTTCGCTTTTCTACGGGGGTGGAATCAACTGGAATAAGCTTACATACATCAAGCGACCGTCCTTGATGGTTAACATTATTATGGGATGATCCTTTCTAGTACCTAGTTCGGTAGTGAGTACCATAAACTTCCTTGCTTTGGGCCAGAATGACGTTAACGTCAGTGCATGAGGGTTTATTAAACCTGAATTTGGTTCTCTTGATGTAGGTTAGTTTACTCAAGTCGATTCCAGTTAGCCAATGCATATTCATCACTTCCTTATGGATTCATAGAAGTACATGGAGACGGCAAAATACTTGAGAAGGCAAAATACTTGAAGACGGCATATTACTTGAGACCCGTTTGGCGAAGGGGGTTCGCAAAAGGGTCACATGTAATTCGACGTGTAAATTATTTTGACTACGGAAGTACTTTAATGCCTTCAAATACATAAAAAATAACGACAAAACGTGATTTTTGACCACAAAATACATTATACAATATTCCTGAAACAAAGTATTCCAAAAGGCGTCAAAATACCTGGAGAGACGGCAAAATATCCGCGCAGACGGCAGATTATCTGAATAGACGTCGAAATACCGTGACCTTTTGGCGTTATATACACAGAGAAATGTAGTCTATGAGTAAACCACGAGCTAGCAAACAAATCCATCGCCCTTGTTCACATGGCGTCACAGAACAAATAACCGGACTGCACATGGGCAGTAGCGAACATCACTCCGTCGTGTTGAGTTTCAGAACGGTCGTCGACCGATTTAAGGTTCGGTCTAGAAACAGGACGGTACAGGGGTTGCCATGGTAATTTTCCTCATCCATATGTACGTATTTTTGTGGCGTAAAAGTTGCAAGCTAGCTGCAAGCAAAAGTACACCATTTTGTGCATGTGACATGCAATCTGCTGACAAAATAGACGTGACAAACAACAACAGTGCACATAGCTGGTAAGTCATTTTTTACGAAAGACCCCGTGCTAAGCTAAGGTACCGTAAGTAGCTGTCTTGAGACAGAACCATTCACAATTTTATAAAACCTGTTTATATGTGTGTGGCATTATTTCTTAATTTGACATTTTAACCAACCCTAGCTAGAAAATTCTGATGTCAGTAAAACTCCCAGTTACGATGGCGTCTCTAGTTCTATAGGTTCGTCATTCTTTACAACTAAGCATTGCAACTTAGTTAATAAACGAGCGAGTCATTCTTTTGATGTCATTCTTCAGCACCGTCCTGTACAAAATCGAAACGCCTTACATCTCAGGACGGAATGCCGCGTGAGTGTGCCTTTAAGTTACTGGGCCTCACCGTCCTGTTGCTCTATCGTCCTGAAATCGAAAAGTCGCCATTGTGGTGCATTGCCGTTACGCGAAGTCATTTTCGTGGAAAACAATGAAGCACACTACACACGACGTAGATTTCGCACGCATGCAAAGTAAACGTACCTGCGTATCCCACATGTTCACAAATCATCTTTCTGCATTAATTGGTGTAAGTTGTAACGATATGCACTTGCCTCCATTAAAGTGCGAACTTTTTGCTCTGTGACGTCATATGGATAGGGTCTATTCTCGTAATTAGATTTTATGCGTGATTAGGTGTGTGCGCAGATCTCGAATAGAAAGACGCGCATTTCGAAGTCACACAATCACCCCGACATGTGCTCTTTCTGCGATGTGACCCTTGACCTTGGTTGCCATGGCAATTCATATTTTGGTAGAACTTGATAATTCTATTTTATATTCTCTTGAAGTTTCATGTACGTGCAATAATTCTCTTAATTTAGAATCATAGCCGAAAACTGCTTATACGAACTTTGACCTTTGACCTCTGACCTTTGGCCTGTGTAACGTATGTTAACGGCAATGATATGCATGCTAACGGGTGCAAGCGCGCCTTTTCGCCGAAGGCGCTAGATGTGTGACTTTGACGGTAAAAAGGAAGCCGTACTGCATGCAATTGAGATGAAATACGGCAAAGCACGTTCCTTTTGGTGACGTCACAATACACTTCACATTATGTGGTTTGACATTGCTTAACTGTCTCGCCCGGTGAGGTAACAAAATTCACGGCAAAAGATTAGGTAGCGCCGAGGACAAAAATATAACTTTCATACCGCATTTGCTCACCTAGTAGGCTTATTGAAGTACACTACGTAGGCTTCATCGGATGTCAAAAGAGCAATGGCAGCATTCCGTTCAACTCAAAAGTCGGACATCTAGCCTCTTCGGCGCTAAGGCGAGCTTGCTTGCGTTAGCATGGAACTCATTGGTTAACGGCAAGCCTATTTTTTCCCAGGACGGTTCGGGGTTAATAGATTTTTCAAAATAGTTTTAATTTGTTTTTAAATCAAGGTTAGGGTTAAACTAAATGTTAGGGTTACGTGGACAAGTGACATTTGGCCTGTTCTTTCATAATCCTCTGTCAGAATTACAAAAAAGGGTCGAAAAGCTGTAATGTTGGAATAATGGGTGTGACCTATTTCCAAGAAGCTGATTCGTCCATTGGCATGATTTACCCCTAACCGTCTTGGGAAAAAATACGCCAACGGCAATCTCCAATAGAAGTCACGGCCGGGTCATTAAGAATGATGGCGCAATTTCAGTCAACGGTAACTTAAAATGCAGTGACATCCTATTAACACGGACTGACGGAATCGTTTTAGATAACAGACCAAACGCGGCACAAAGCATTGGGAAGCGATTTAAGACTATGGTGGGCAGGCTTGGCCCAAATTGAGGTGGAACACATACGTGAAGTATTTAGCCTACTTAAACGCGATGAAACAAATTTTGAAATATCAGCTGTAAGTAGTGTGACAGAGAGAATATTGAAAAGTGTGCGAAAGGAATTCAGAATGGATTTTTTTACAGTGATTTAATTGGTAATTGGCAAGGCGTTTGTTCAAATTTGTTTTTTTTTATAGAAAAAAGTGGTGGAGTTGTGATTTTTGTGATCTTTTATTATGTATGCAATGTCATTTCAGGGCCGTAGCCTGGGCGAAATCTCTAGGGGCAGTTCATGACTAAAAAGTGATGCTCAAAGTGGCGTTTCTGCAGATACTTGCCACCCGTACCATCTTTGTAGAGGGTGCTGAGGAGAAGGGTACATGTTAGACCCAGTTTCGGTGCAAAATTCTGCTATCGTATGCAAAGCCTTTAAATGTGTTTTATTGTTACAAAGTGCCACTATTTAGTGACATACTTTGTTTGGAGGCTGGGTGTAAGTCAAGAGATAAAGACTAAGAAAAATCGGTGACACTTTATAGTCTTTAAGAAGTTTTTGTCATAGTGAGGTCGATTAAATACAATTGGATCTACCTTTAGTAAGCTTCGTTAAGCATTGATTTGACTCAATGGTGTAGGAAGCGGGTCGGGGCTGGGGGTTGGGCCTCATCCCCAGCGAAATTTGTAGGGGCGGAAGTATGCTTCAGCCCCCCACTTTCCAAGGACAAAAACCCCTTATTTGTCTTTTCTGTTGAAAATGTCAAGTATTTGCAGTAATTAACCTTAAATTTTGTCCAAAAAGATGCACCAAATTGCATCTAAGGTCCCTCAAAAGTCAAAAAATTTCCAACAAATGTCAAACATTAGCAGTAGTTTACTTTGAAGACAGATTTACATCACCCCAAGTATGACTTTTCCTTGGGGGTAAGCAAAAGTCGCAGTTGGTGACTACTCTTTGATTGACATCATTTACAAAATTCAAAAGAAGCAGAGCAGCTCATATTGCACAGCATGTACAGAGAGTGTTTTGATTACATATTAAGGCCTAGTATACTCACCAGGATTTGGACTTAAGCAATAAACAATATTGTGTCTGCACATTAGAAGCTAAAGACAATTAATTATTGGCGAGGCTTACCAAGTCAAAGTCATAATTGGGGTGATGCAGATCTCTTTTTAAAATTAGTCCAAAATGATGCACTAAATTTCATTTAAGGTCCCTCAAAAATCAAAACATTTTCCAAGAAATGTCAAAACTGTGCAGTAATTTAAATTAAAATATGTCCAAAATTGCATCTAAGGTCCCTCAAAAGCCATAAATTTTCCAAGACATGTCAATTATTTGCAGTAATTGTATCTAAGGTCCCTCAAAAAATACAAAAAAATTCAAAAAATGTCAAAAATGTGCAATAATTTAACCTTAAAATTTGTCCAAAAATGAACCAAATTGCATCGAAGGTCTCTCAAAAGTTCAATAATTTCCAAGAAATGTCAAAATTGGCAGTAATTTACTTTATAATTTGCCCAAAGTGATGCACCAAATTGCATCTAAGGTCCCTCAAAAGTCAAAAATTTCCTTAGGGGAAGAGGACACACCCTCCCCCAAGACGGCGATCCGAAACAAGGTTCACCCCCCCCCCGTCTTAAACAGCTTCCTACGCCTGAATTGACTACAGGTTTAGGAATCCTCATCATTCAATGATATTTGTAGGGTGTAATTAAAGGGGATGCTGCTCCAAGAGAGAGATGACATCTATTCTCTTTGAGAAATTCTTCTCGTTCTAAGTTTTCCTATACCTAAAATGGTGATATCTTTGGTATGGCTTTGGGCTGATAACCTGACCTTAAATCTAAATTATTTACTGAATTTTTCGGATGTAACATGACCTGTATACCAGGCTGGTAATTACCCGTTGCGGACTTCACCCTAGCTCTCTCAGTCCTCGTTAGTGCGTGAAAAATATGCTCGGTCTAAAAGTCTCCCAGATGGGGAAAAATGAGACATTTTAGACTATATAGGTGCATCGTAACATTTTTAACTTTCAGATTTTTTTCTTTGAGAAAAAAGTAACATTTCAAAAGGAGGGAACTACTTTCGATTTAAACAAAAATGTAGTTCATGAAGGGCTTCTGAGGATCATGTTTCAATATGTTTCTCATTGAGTTGTGAAATTCACGAATATGGTTGCTCCTTGGTTACCTTGAATATGTTCCTGACTAATAGTACTCCAGTACGTTCTCGAGTAAATTTTTCTGTGCTCGTACATGTTGCTTTGTACTCGTACTCGTACTCATGGATTTGTACTCGAACTCGTACTCTAAGAATTTGAAAATCAAGTACTAATAGTCGTACTCAGGCCTTCGTACTCGTACTCGTACTTGTACTCGTAATCATGATTTTGTACTCTTACTCTTACTTTCAGAATTGTACTTATGAGTACAGACATTTCAGTCCAGGATGTTCATATTTTTAATTTTCATTGATCCTTTTCTTATAAATAGAACTTGAAATTATTTAACGCTTCCTGTACTGATCAACACGGACTATCTCAACAAAATTGTGCTGCAATAAGTAGCAGTATAACTAGATAGCAAAGGGTTAAAATGAACATGTGTTTGAATAGACTGAAGAAATTACAACAGTGTTAATCGTTTTGGGGTATTACGTAATCTTTAGAGTATCATCTTCTTATGCATTTAAGTACTTTGGCCCTCTCTTCAAAATGAAAACACCTCGCCTGTGTGCAGTTTAAAACTACGGTCTGTAATTACCTTGGGTCACTACCTTAGAGTCTACAAAACCTACTGACTCAGGTGATGCAATTATATGTTGGCAAATGTGCACTTGTCATAACAAACATTTCCGACTGGTTGACATGTAAGTATGTGGAGCGTATGACTTAAATCTTAGAAGCTGAAACAAGACTGGCCAGTGTTAGAATAGCCTTCTTGGATCAATTCTAAAATCTTTACAAAGTGACAAATTCTAGTAAGAAACAAGCAAAAATTCGAAACAAAACTTATACGATCAGTTGTCTTTAAAGACTGGAATCAATCTTAATTAATCTTTTTTAGTAGTAAATTCAATCCTTTGTACCTCCACTGAATTTTCATCACCTGTTTTGTGGCAGACAACAGTTTTACAAAAATATTTTTCTAGTAGAAGTTACTTTGAAATAAAACAATTTTAAAGTAGTTTCCGTTTAGAACAAAATGCCATAGAAACGACTGTTGGATGTTTCTTTACTTCCCAAGAAACGCTGCCCAGTATGCCATGATGGCTTACAAGTGTCATCGCAAGTTTTTACCATACAACTTCTGCAAGTTGTGATTTGTGCAGTAGAAAATGGTGCAAGTAGGTCATTCGACTTCACATCCCAAGTTATTATTCTTGTCTAAGGTCCGGTTAAAGTGAAGAAGGCAAAGCGTTTTTGTAGCAGTGGAAAAAATCAAAATTACACCATAGATATTATTTCATTCGACTCTAGAATGAGTCGCCACCATTTCATGTTATACAAAATGTAATATTGGTAATGGTATAAAGAAATCAAATGAAACATTCCATTGTAATACGTTTTCAAGAGGACATACAGTTTAAGTTCTTTTCGATAAGTCGCGTGACTCTGTCACGCAAAGAGTGGAAGCATTTTTACAAATCGATAACTTTGTCACGCAACACCCCCAGCCGTCATTTAACCACTAAAATAAAGCCAACAAATAGATTTATTGAATTTCACCTTTTTTTCTGGAGGGTTGCTTAGTGAATTTTTTCAGAAAAACATCATAAAGTAGTTGTTTACATTCAAAAGTAGTAAAAAAAAATCAAAAAATGCGAGAAATTTGGTCAAAGTTTTCAAAAAATTATTTCAGGGTCTTAGAAACAGGCCACCCTACTCATATTTCTTTTCTGTATACCTTAGAACCTAAACAAGCAAAATTAGAGATGAATATATGGTTGGGGTAGGCATTTTAGAGATATTACACATATAATTTTCAAAAATGGGTAAATTTTGGTCAAAAATCCTCGCCCTAATACAAAAAATCATAACTCCACAACGTCCCAATCTGACAGATATGAATGTATCTCCAGTCTTTAGCCACTTTCCAAAGACTGTTAGGGTGGAGTTTCCTTGCTCTGCCCCACTGATTGACAGATGAGTAAACAGAGTGGACGACTTACTAAATCGCACAACCAGATATCCACAGGGATCTTATCCAAGCAGGCGCTTTTCTAGATCGAGATTTTTTTTCTTTTTTTGGAGGGGGGGGGGGCTTGAAACCGAAGAATAAAATTTTCTCTCAAATATATAAATCGGCAACGCGCATGCTGAAAACAATGGTAATAAAAACGGTATTATAACATACATGTAACGTACATACAGGCATATATTTTCTAATTCGGAAGAATGTAGCTGACGTTTCTGAGAGATACGAGCAACCGGACCTGTTCACATTGAAAAGAGTAACAAATCGGCCTCAAAGGTGTAGCCAGGATTTCATCTTAGGAGGTCGGATGAAATGATGACTGATCACCGTCCTGGGGTCTAAGGGTAACTTCCATGTTATGAAATCATGAACCTATGTGATTTCGAGACTCAGACGACAGTTTCCCTTGACAACCTCATCCATGATGGATCGCGACATCTCTCACCAGTACATAAGTGAGCCGACCGATTCGGAATGTACATTTGACTAATGAAAAGTCTGACAGTACGGCCTGAACTTTTCATTAGTCAAATGTACAGTTTGAAAATCAGGTACTCGTACTCATACTCATGGCTTTGTACTCAGACTCTTACTCGTACTCGAAGCCTTGTACTCGTACTCGGACTAGTACTCGGGAGTTTGTACTCTCACTACCAGTCTGTTAGCTTCAACATTTCAAGAAAGACATAGGACGTTAAATAAGGGGAAATATTGAGGTTTAGCTTTTGCTTCAAAATAAATTTATGGCGACTACTTATGTTTTTACCAACTTATAATTATACGTAATATTAGACTATTTCACATTTTACATTTAGCATATGCTGGTATTTGAGATGTGTATCTCGTAGGGAAAAGATTGTCCATTTGTCAGGACGAGGGCCAGCATTAAAACGCAGCTACAGTGGGAGTCAGGGGATCACCCGGGGTAACTGTGGACAAAAGGAACCTTTATATGCAGTTTGACCGGTTTTGGGGCCTTCCAATCATGGTTTGGACGATGAAAATTTTAGCGTTTTAGTGTTTTCTCTTAAGTAGACCAACTGTTATTTACGATTTGGAAACCTTAGGAGCAGTTGAACTGGTTTTGCTCAAAAGATGTTTAAGGTTATTTTCAACTACGTGTAAAATTGCAGTACAAATGCAAAGTACAAAAAGAGAAGGGCTTAACAGACTTTGTACATATGCAAACCTCTATGACAAGGGCGTCCAATCTTTTAGAGTCACTCCCATGGCCACATTGTCGTATAACCTCTTAGAACACTAGGAAAGTTTGGCTAACTTTTCTATGACATTCATATCTAACTAGGCCTTGGCCTGGGCTAAAATTAATAAAATTGAAAATAAAATCTTATCCCTTTACGACTGAAGGTGTTTATCACCTCAGGACTGTGGTGGATTTCAATATTTCTTCCATTTTTACAATCACAAGTACATTGATAGGCCTACCATATCTGCACTGTGCTTTCACATATACGAGGCTCGGTATACATGAACAAGGACAATAAAGTGAACAACGCTTTTTCTTATCGGTTGAATACTTTGTGACGCTGTTAGGCCGTTATCTGAAAAGACGTCATTAGCTGTCACTACGTTTTACGTTGCCATTGACTGACATTGCGCCATCATTTTAAATAAGTCGGCCGTTGTTTTCATTTAGATCGCTGATTCCATACGATTCGCCGCTGTTTATTACATTTAAGTGGTCACGGCATCAATTCAGGGTGCAGTCATAGTAAATTGTACGTTTTTACTTGCCAGCTGGCTGTTTTTGAAAGCCTAAGAAATTAGCCCCTGTCACTTTATAACAGGTCGTCATTGCTTAAAAACAGGTTGCTGTCAATCATAAAGACGCTTTTACTATCTAAAAAATGAAGTTGCTGTCATTATTTGCCCTTTTTGCGTTCCATAGTAGTAAAAGTCTGGTTGTGACTCAAAGTGAACAGACACAGAAACTGGAAAATTTTTCGTTACTCTACTGCATTATCAAAACAAAAGTGAGTATGACTTAATCTGCTGTTCAGATATTGTACTTAAACCCATGGCAAATGTTTTCAAAATACTTTACTACCATCAGCACTTCTTATAATGTTGAAAGTTAAGATTTTATGTAAGCTGCAGAGAACCACAATATCAAAAGGCGCTGGAAACAATTAAATGGAGGGTACACAGAAACTTTGGGGAAAAAGCTGTGAGTGCGCATTGCTTCTGTAAACTGTGTCAATTTGCCCAAAAGAGAACTTGGGAAGTGGTAGCAACGCCATTTAAATGGCGAAATTGTACCTCATGGGCACAGAAGTAGGGTTTGGGGCTGATATGTTCGTCAAAGATGTTGGGAGTAACGGTATGCTTCCGTCCTCTATACGCTTGAAGAACTACAGACCCTTATTCTTTATCTTTTGGAAGTAAATCAAATCTTTTCAAAAACATACAAAGGCTCTCAATAGATGTACTTTAAAATACACAAAATGTAACGTTCAGGGAAACTCTTAAATAGTCATATTTATACAAAGAGAAAGGTGGAAGGGCAACACCCTTCCCTTCGACCCATCACCAGGACAGCTAACTGAACGAACCATCTCCCTCTGAAAGCAGCTTTCTACCCGTATGCTTCAAAGGAGCTGATCTAGAGCCTGTTTAGGGGGTCCAACATAAAAAGACACAACCCATTTTTCGCACATTTATGTCACCCATTACGTGTGCCCATATTAAAAAGAACTAAATAATTCTAAAACCAAGAGTAACGTGCACCCACAATTACTGTTCTCCTGAAAGATCTGCAGCCGTTTATCTGACCTCGTTTGCAGTGTAAACAATTGGATGAGTATCATCAGGCTTCCTGACGTCTATTCAGATAATCTGCCGTCTGTGCAGATATTTTACCGTCTGTCCAGGTATTTTGACGCCTTTTGGGATACTTTGTTTCAAGAATATTGCATCCTACAAATGTATTTTGTGGTCAAAAATCGCGTTCTGTCGTTATTTTACATATATTTGAAGGCATCAAAATACTTCCGAACTCAAAATACTCCAAACAGCTGACTACGCCTGACCCTTTTGGCGTACCCGTTCGCCAAACGGGTCTAATGTAATATGCCGTCTCCAAGTATTTTGCCTTCTCAAGTATTTCGTCGTCTCCAGGTACATCGATGAATTCATTGGGGAGTGATGAAAAATTTGGCAAAAAATGAACCTAATGTTACAAATTTTTGTATATTAAAAATAACGGCCTATCATTCGTATTGTATGACAAATCCAAACCCCTATTCGTTTTGCTTACTTGTTTTTCTACATCATCGAAATGTACGGATACACAAAATAATGAATACATATATAACACTGAAGTAGATGGAAGTAAAACTAAAAAAACTCTGAGGGACTTGTCGAGAGTTTTACTCCCCATTACAAAATAAACATGTTACCTTGAGTAACTGAGTTACAAACACAAATTGGCATAAAGGAAAAAGAATTTAAGAGAATAAAAAAGGACGGAAAATTCAGTCAACTAAGTGGAAAATTAATGACTAAGATTACAAAACCAGAATTAACCCTCACAAACCACACCCTTACCAACCAGTGCCCCTCCTACCCATGAAAGCCAAAGGCTTCCCACAAACAAAATGCGTAATGACAAAAACATGTAACGAATGCAATTGAAACAGTATGATAAGTCAACCAAGAAATTATATCCTTACAATAAACCTTGCATATAAAATGGTGGTGAAGACTACTGAAGTATAAGTGCAACTGGGTGAAATCTCTCCGAAAAGAATTTATACTTGGCATGTTAATTATGAATCAGGTAATGAGTTCCACAGTTTTAGAGCTTTTTAGCTTAGGGTCAACCCCACGGTTCAATTCTATTCTACAGAAACCATTTGAAACCATTCAGGTTCCAAATGGTTTAGATTGTGTTTCGGTCAATTTTCCATTCAAAACCATTTATTACCATTTGAAACCAGTTAGAAAACAGGTTGAAATTACTATTTGCATGTTAAAGACTAGTTGGCACCATTAATAACCATTTACAAACCACTTGAAACCATCCAGGATCATTCGAGTAGAATGTGTTTTGGGCAAATGGTCCAAATGGAATTTAATCCCGGGTAATGTGAAGATGAGGTACGGATAACAATAGTATGCAGGAGATGAGATTTACGAGTAAAATAGTTGTGGACTAAAGAACTTTTGGTGAAGAATTTTGAAAATGTTTTCAGTAAAAGACCGTGCATGAAACGATAGGTGAATGAAGCGCTGTTTTAGATAACACACTATCAAATTATCAACAGGATTGTATTAAGGGATGCGTTTGTTAAATTTTTCAATGGAAACATGTTCCTAAAATGTAAAATGTTAGAATGGCAAAAGAAAAATTAACGGCCAACGTACTACGGAGACTTATATAGGCTTGCACGGTTTAAGCAATGTAAGCCTACAAGGTTGGGAAAAATGTGACAATATTGTAATCACATCATCAGATGTCCATCGAGCCGATTTAGATGCTATGGCCCTTCCCCAGACCGACAGACTTAGGCTTTGCCTATTCCCCCCCCCCCCCCCTTATCCACTTTTCCCATGGTGCAGGTCAGATTCTAAAACAGTTCTGGAGCGGTATAGGGGTTAGAGAACGTTCGGACACGGTATAAATCAACCGCGACAGGGTGGACACTTCGGGCCCACAGTACGGCCATGGTAGGGTCCAGGGGAAAGGCTGCTTGTTCTTCCATGGGTTGAAGCCCATGGGTTTAGCTCTCAGGTATTCAAAAATTGTGGGCATAAAAATGGTGCATTTAATCTTCTTTAAATCACATGAGTTAGGCTCCAAATAGACCACAACCCCACGGTTTTAAGTAATGTCTGGCCTCGACCAATAGAGGGCTAGGATTGTTGAAGATAGGGGCTTCAAGACGGTCGAGGGGTGGATCATGGGTGGTGGTGATGGTTGCTGAGGCTTTGGAACAACATTTCCACCCGAGCTGCCGACTTACAGAAGTAAAATAGAAAAAAAGAAGGAAAATCAAGGTTGGTGCAGGAGTAGTTTGGGGAACAAAATGTGACATTTTTTTTTACTTTTGCATGTAAGATTGCTACACACAAATTGTCCATCTACACATGAAGTTAGTGGCATGAGTAATAACAAAATAAAAATCCATGGAATGCCAAATTTTCTGACCTGTACCCCATTTATGGCCCTGACGAGGACTAAGGTCGGTTTTGTGGTATACGGGTACCCTCTTTACAAACTGCCATAACGAAAATATCCTGGATTTCGTAACCTGTCAAAGATGGATCCACTATGCTGAGGAAAGGGGATCATCATATGCACACAGGATATTATTTAAAAGGGGTCAAATGCCTACACTGCCTGACAAAATTCCTCGATTTGTCCCAAAATCTGCCGGAAAAAAAGTTTTGTCTTAACTCCGGCGTCGAACTGCAGCCTCCATTCTTTTGCTCGAATACCTCGAGGTTCAGTCGTCAGGGTAAAACTCACTTCAAAGTTTGCATACTGACGGGGATCCAGAGATTTTGTCTGGAAAGTTGGGGGTAACGAACAGTTGCATCCGATTTCTCAGGTCCTAAACATCATGAAGAAAACCAATAAAACTTACCCCTTTTCAGTATTTTCTTTTTTGTGTGCTTGTTTTTAAAGGAGAAAATATTCATTTTCGGCCCGAAAATCTTAAGACTACCGTTACTCATTCAAAGAAGAATTGATAGACTGATGTTCCATGGCGACACCCATCAGTTTATGGTGTTAGGTGTATGTCGTGGCTGATAATTATTTTGGAAAAGACTCTGTCTTGATGAGTGCGGAATTTGTTTTACTTCAGAAGTAACAGAACACCACATTTTCACCAGTTCACGTCAATTGAATGCCTTTCAAGATGATATTACTTTTCTTTTACCTTAAATTGTTGAAAGCAGAAAAACACTTACAAACCACAACGTAGTCATGGTGATTTTAAATAACTGCGGCATATGGCTTTGGCATTGTGGGTAGACTTGGAAAATGTTGGATGGAAAGGGAGAGTATTACCGAAATGTCCTCGGAATTCGACAACTTTACTTTTTCCGTACTTGGTGTTAAATTGTTTCGTATTTTTGCTCGTAAGAGAACAAGTCAGTTCTGAAAATGGCACATCGGCAAATTTGAGGAGGAATGGGTGTCCGAATTTGGCCGAACCTTTCTTGATCCGCCTTAACGGGGGGGGGGGGGCTATGTTTTCATTGAGTCTGGTAAAAGCGGAAAAAGTGAAGGTCCGCAGTCATGAATTCTGACATAGGGAGCACCGTTACTCCAAAAGGTGGGTAGGGAAGAAGACTATGTTTGTAGCTAGTGATTCCACCGGATCATGGCAGTTTGCGGGAACCATACGGGATGATATTTCAAGCCCTGTACGGATAGCTTAGAGAAATCAGACCAACAACATAATGAAATGTACAATCATAATGGGCGGGAAAGGATTTTTTTTAAATAATTAAAAAAATAAATGAATGAATGAATTTGTGGGTCGAGTAAATAACAATAAAGTCTTCATAGGCATGTTACGAATGTTCCTCGAAATAGTAGATTGTTACATATAAACCCATTGATTCCGGCTTCTAGCTTTGGGAGTACACCTAGATCGTACTAGAACAGTTCACTGACACTTTTGTGCTAATAATTTTTGTAAATAATGCAACATGGGTTGGTAGGGTTGCTCGCTAAGCGAACCGAAGTTTATGGGTATACTTCACTTCCCAAAGGAAAAACTGCATACATGCTCAGCCAGGGATAGTTCTTAGGTTTGCCAACATGGGGCTAAGCGACCTGACTTGGGGTCAGCAATTATAAGTCATGACAGATGCAATGGGTTGCCGAAAGTATGCCGAACTCAAAAAAAAAGCCCGTGAAGCGCGCGGAAAAAATCCGGGTTATATTGAATAAAAAAATCATATACTTGTTTTCATTAAAAAGTTGTAAAAATTTGGGTTTTTTATTGAAGAAACTTCCCTACTTAAGAGCAAACCAAGAAATAGGATGGGGCGACTTCATTGTCATCGTGGGGGATTACATTCTTTATCTGACCATTTAAGACCGACTGCATGGTCATGTGGTTGGAGCATTCGGCATGCAGCCGGAAGGTCGGAGGTTCGAATCCTGACAGGGTCATACCAAAGACTTTAAAAATGGAACCTACTGTCATTGTGCTTGGTGCTCAGCATAGGCAAAAGAGTAGGGAAAACAAGCCAGTGAGCCACAACTGAAAAAAGGCCGTGGCGGGCCCGACTTAAACCTCTTGGTTAAAAACTGAGCCGTAAAACCTCATCTTACTAACTAACTAACCCATTAAGGCTACTTGGCGAAACTGAAGATATTTTTTTTTCTTACAAAATATGTTTGCCACGATGGTGAGACTGAAGAAAGAATCTTCCAAAAGGTAGAAAAACGACATTAGAACTTCGCAACGGTGCATTCGTGTTTCTCTGGAATCACTTTCACACGCAAGGACAATATTCGTGGAACCTTAAACGTTAAATAACCCCAATATGTTTGAATTGTGGGACGTTACCGCCAGATAAAAACGAAGATGAAAACGCGCGTAGCACGCGATAATATTTTGATGTCATACAAAGAATTGTCACAGACCTTACTGCCTACGGACTTGATAAATAGTTATGTCGAATACTTTCTGAGCATATCTACGTCCTCACCACTCCTAACCTGTATAAAATTTTGCGCAATTGTGGGGAGGGGGCTAGGAAAAATTGGGCCGCCGAGCGCCTAACTCCCTCGTAGGTACGCGCCTGTGCAGGACACCACAGATTGAATGTTCAAAGCATGCGCTGATATAAGTGTTCATCTTTTTATTGTGAAAATACTTAATACCTGCCTGCCAACCGTTCTAGATTAAAATGACCGTATTGCTTTCTTCTTTAAAAGACGAACACTATCATTCAACGGAACAAGACAACCCATCAAAAGAGCACTACATACCTGGCTGGTTGGTTGCAGTTGTGGCGGTTCTACTCTTAATCAGTTTTGGATTGGTTGCACTGATCTTCAGATTGAGCAGTGAGTTCTCTTTCTTCTTAAGATCTCTTAATTCACTGTTATCGTGTCAAGGCAGACTCTCCTTTATAGAGATGGGGACAACCAATACTTTGTATACTTTGTACCGACAAATAGTTAAATAATAGTTCAGATGTGAGACAATCTTTCATCATGAGGTCGCAGTCCAGAAATTAAAGAAAAATATTCAATATGTTTTGCTAGAAATTGTTCTTAAATTCAATCGTGCCGATTCATATAATTTACATTCCCTACAAGTTAATGTACATGTGAAAAAGGCTCTCAAAATGTTTTCCAATTGGTTCACCTTTTAACTTTTTTTTCAGGAAAGCATGTCAAGACAAATAAGAAAGAGGTAGATGAGGTAAGGTCATGTAACTATAACTGTGAAAGGGGTAAGTTTAGTGATGGCGCTGTTAGAAGCACAAACCTGGAACGGTACTTAAAAAAAACACATTAAGGTACAAAACTGATGTTACAAATAGCAGGAAAAAGGAAAAGAAGTATTGCCTGAAATTTTAAGATGAAAGTCTGTTGTGCAAATATCCATGTTTTATCAAGTTGTGATGTAAAGACATGTTAAGTGAAGACTTTTCAATTTAAAAGGGAAATTCCATTACAATTACATCATTAAGAAATAAAAAAGACATAAAGGCAAATGAATAGAGTTGTAAATCTCATTTCTCCCATTATACTATCATGCGGTTAATAAAATGCCGACATAATCGTAAGAAAATAGTGACACAATACCACGTTGACATCTTTTGAAACGCAATCTCTACCTTTTAGCGAATATTCAATCATATATTACACCATTCTTTACGTATCATTTGGCTTCATGATCTTTTTTCATACCAGTATGCACTGGTAAAAACCAGTTTAGCTCATTTCACCTTTACGCCTTTGATTTTGTGCCTATGACATCATGAATTAAGCATAAGAATGTTTTTTACGGTCAGATACCTACCAATGAACTTTGAAATTGATCAAATATAGTTAAGTGAAGAGTTGACTACTCACGGTTTGCAAACTTTTGGCGAACTCGACCTTAAACTTTCATTTAAACTCTTGAACTTGCACATTCGCAACGAAAACAGCAGCAGTTTGAAATCATTCTCAACATACCTTGTGGTCCAAAGCTTTCCTTACATAAATACAACAGATAATAAATAAAGGTAAATAACTGGCATTAGCTAATTTGGCACCTAACGTTCTATTTATGATGTCATCAACTACTCATGCCCAAGTTATAATGGCCAAGTACCTACCCGTCAAGTTTGAACTACACTGGACTTAAGGTACAGGAGCTCGCGAACAACTTTACGCCAACACACACACTCACACAAACACACTCCTACACCTCGGGAGGGAATCAGGATCGAAGCACTAATGTCACCTCCTTTTGTTAGCCATCCCTTTATTGTGACTGGATAAGTGATAACAGCAATATTTGAACGTTTTCATGTATTAAATGGATAATTGCCAATATTTCCCTGATAGGAGAAGAGGATGCTACCAGCAGGACATAAAGAACATCGAGCCATTGAAATTGATCAATGTCTGGTCAAAAATGACCTAGAAAGTATCCGTCAATTATGTTCTGAAGGAGTAATAATCAGTGGTCATGACAGTCTCTCACTCCAAAGATTATTCATGCAACAACTGGAAAAGGCGGAAAAATGTGATGTATGCATTTTTTTTTTTTTTCGTCTTTGTCGAAACATCCTATATCAAGTCTTATTATACGCTATCCCAGTATTTGCTAACTTTCTTTTAAAGTTTCAACTGCTAAAATTTAAATTAAGCTTTTAAAAAATTCTTCACTATCTCTGACCTGCATTGCTTGTTACAAAACAAATCCTAACTTAAGGTCACTGAACGGTTATATGGAAACATTAGTGATAATCATCAGATTGAAAGTTAACTAAGGTTATACTACATAACAATCCACTTCGGTTTGACTCCACTAGATTCCAAATTAGTTCTCAAAGCTTTTCAGTTTAACCAACATTTGATATTCAAGTGACACATGATAAATTCAAAATCATGTCGGATATGACAATTCAACGTTGATTTCGCTATATTTTTTGCATGTTTTGCGCGATAAGTAATGCAATTCCTTATCCTGAATGATTTCATGGAGGAAGATTACATTAACCCCAGTCTTGCCTGATTGCTTCAAAGTTTAGTTATGCAAGTTTCATTGAGCCAAAATTTTCAAAAACACACCTTCTTAGGGAATGGTGTTTTTCGTGTATTTACGTTTTCTATTAAAGTCAGTAAATGTGTTTTAAGCTTGTTGTATAACTGGTATTGCTAGTATGTTATTATGGTTGAAAATTATGGTTGTCATTCTTTACTTTAAAACTATAAGAACAGACTTTTACATTGCGTATACGTTTTTCCTTTTCTTGTGTAAGTAATCAACTACAGCAAGGTAATATAGACTCTTCTGTAACTACAAGAAAGTTTCATGCAGTATGTGGTTGCTTTCTTTTTCAATTCAAGCACAAAGTCATCTTCATTTTTACTTAGCGTAAGTAGTTAAGAAAAAAAGTAGTTAAGAAAGTAGAAGTCTGTCGTCTGTTGAAGTCATATTTTATTTCCTTGTTGTTCTCACTTGAATTGGATTTATCTGATTGGTTAACATTAAAAAGCTACCACAGAAAATGTGTCACCAACTTCTGTTATCGCAGATTTCTTTTGAGTTGGTAGACCTTAACAATTGCCTCCTTCAAGTCAACCTCTCTAAAGCAACTATCATGATCAACCGGCAGATTGCCATCACTTCCAGCATTCCGATCAAACATCTAGTAGTCACTCTGTCCAATAGAGTAATGACCGAAGCAGAAGCTGAAGACATTTTGAGGTTTGCTTCCATGTGTTCGTCACTGCGTAAACTGTGGTAAGTAGCCTAACTGTTACGGGCACTCAGATAGATATTCAACTTGCCACCACCGCTCTTTTCTTTGTCAAACCGCAGTAACCCTGGCCCTGGGCACTTTTAAAACGCGGCTACTATCATTTCAAGGTTTTCAACATTTGGAAAAGCCTTGCTTGAATATTTTGTCGGGGCTATCTATAAAAACTTATTATTTAAACTTCCCCTATCCTCGTCATTATAACAAATAGGAAATATTAAAGGCCCTTTACGTCCCTCACAACGGAAAACGATATCGGTACCAAGCAAGAGTATCATCATTTGCTACCATTAACGGCGATTTGTTCTCAGTATTGGGGGATGACCCCTTTTTAAATAACTGTTTGAAAAAGCAAAGTCAATGGCTGATTTGTAATCAAAATGGTGGTGGGCGGTGACAAACCTCATTTTAAAATGATTTACTGTGTTAAAAATCAAAGTCAATGGTCGATCTCTCATATATTGGGAGAGGGGGAGGGATCGCCGGAGGGATCGCCGCCCATGCTTGCTACTGTGCAAAGCAAGATTTTCTAGGCAAAAATGTGTAAACCTTCCCCTAACAGTACAGAGAAAACGAAAGAAACTAGTTACATAGGGGAGTAGCTTGTCAACCCATCATGATAATTTTCAAGGGAATTCTTGCTAATTAAGTGTCATGAAACTATATTGAGTCACTTACTTTTCTGCTGAGCACATTTACATCAGGGACAGAATATTATCCAAAGACAGTCACGGTGTAAATTAGAATGCTAGCCATTCACATTCGTGGATTCTCAAGGAGTGCAAAAATACTGAAAAGAAGCCATATAAAAATGTATGGTGTTAATTAATACTTTGGGGATCTGTTGTAGGACTTGAAAAGCTAGAATTTTCAGTTAATAGCGTTCCGCTTTCTGTACTTACGTTTACTAGGCCTAGTTTTCTCATTCCATTTCATACCATATGATGAGGGGGAAAACTCGCACGAAATTGTTTCCTTCCGATAAAGAGACGAGTGTCGTCTCCTGTACGCCACAATAGCTCTACCTTGACTTTATCATTGAAAAATATATAAACCGTGCAGCATTCACGCGTGCCTACTTCTTACAGAATAAAATTAGTTATGCCTAAAAATGTACTGTGAAGAGTTAAACCTTTTGTCTTTCATTTTGAATCACACAACCTCTTGGTGGTCACGAACGGCACAAAGTTAACTCTTCGGCCCTCACCACGGATGGCGTGGTATGATAAAAAATGCCGCTCGTCCTTAAACCAGTTTGCTATTTGTTAAATACAATTCCCTGCTTGCACCCAGACTGGCCGATGTAAAGCAGAAGGCTCTTCTTTTTCCTTCTGAAAAATACCCGTATGGGATCATGCAAAGAACGGGTATACGACCCACTCTGTGTTCATACATGAGTTTAAGGGCGTCTATTGATTTTTGGTACAGTAAATCGTTCAGGCCCTTCATGATGCTAAAGCGTGTTTTTCAAAATTTCCAAGATCGTGCTCCAATAAGTCCCACGATTTCCCCAAGTTAACTTGAAAAAATGCTTAAGAGCCCACTTGCAAACCGCTTGCTTTGGAACTACGTAACCAGGGTTAGGTAGCGACCCTGATTAATCTTCTTTGCATTTCAGTGATCAAAACCAAAAAAAGATATCATTCAAGCATAAAAAGTACCATTTACCTCCCTTTGCATGAAAACTATCCGTTAAACTTATAATGTGACTAATGGCGTTCCAAAAAATTGTAGAACTTCCTCTATGTGGCAATGACATATAAACATATAGCAACAATGTTCATGCTGTCTGTCTGTTCTTGCACAGTCAGACCAACCTATGCAAAACATTATAGTCGATTGCTGCTTACTTGAGTCGGCTAAATACAAAGTGCACATTGTGGTATTTCGCAAAGTAAAATCTTTGTTATTGGCTCCTATTCACGAGATAGTCCGTCTTTAATTTTTTCGTAATTCCCCACATTCCCAATATATCTGGTCCAAATCCCAAGGTTCCCAAGCCAATCCTTATATTCTCAACATCTTTGAAAAATTCGCATGAGCTGACACCACTGATATGAATATCCAATAGCTGTTACTGATACCTTGCTTTAAAGAAGAAACCCCAGTTTTGAAAGTAATATTCCATATCAAAATCATGTTTTGTGATTGATATTATTCCATTTTAACGTTAATTTATTCATGTGTTTACTACATGCAGGCTAGTTTCTTGATATTGTTGTTTAGTTCTGTGTTGCGGGCAAATGAGGAATTTGTTTAAAACGGCGGTCTGAAAAAGGTGAAGAGGCGTTACAATTTGCGATTTAGAACATCGCTCAAGTGCAAGTAACGCAAATTTTGTTTTCTTCAAAAGACTACCAAATCTTTTCTTTTCGCCAGTTATCTTACATACATTAAAACTTGTAAAAGTTACAATATTTTACAAGAAGTAAAGGGATAGGCACCATATTGGACTTGAAGACTGAGCAAGTTTGAAACACGCAGATATACTTCGATGTTCCCTCGTAAAAATGAATGAATTATCGAAATAAAAAAAAAAAACCTTTTGTTAGAAGTGTCACTGACTATTCCAGATACGTCTACCTTTATAAATTTAATACGATGGTATTATTGGCAAGAAAAAAATTAATCGATATTATCGATATTCTGCCTACACTTCTTTGTAATACACTCTATGTTAAGGTATTCTGGATGTGTGCCTCCTCGATCTTTTAAGGACGAGTCTACGCTAACAAAGCTCAAGTCGAAAAATATTACAGGTGACTATTACTTTTTGTACATTTTGCGCATATGGGCGACTAAACAGCAGGCGATGAAGTTCCGCTATAGTCTGGATTAACTTTTCTTTAAAAATTAATACGTCCGGGCTGCAAGAAACATTTGAAAATATAAAGACTCTTTTATATACTAATAGAGGTGTATCTAATTTGCAAAAGGGTCAACGTCTCGTGGTTCGTCGATGTCGCCCTCTTCACGGGGTTATTGTAATGTCTGGAGCGATTCAACTCAATAATAACAAGTAGCTTTGAATAAAATTTCCATATCTTTCTTTTCCTTTCAATATGAAAACATTTGCCTCAGCGAAGCTTGAACAACTGTCACCCTGTTGATGTCTTATATCCAGCTACAATGCATTCAAATGTATAGAAAAGATTGAATGGACAGAAGACACTTTAGAAAAATGCGTTTAGCTGTCTTCATCTTTCAATATACATTTTATCTAATCAACAGGAAGACTGCAAAAAAAAATTATTCCATTAAAAGACGGTACTTTCTTTTTTTTTTTTTTTTTGCTATTATCTCAGTTTGTGTAACAGAATCCTAGTGTCGTAAGCGATGAAAATGGCCGTAGGCTATGAGTTTTGTTGCATGATAATACTTCATCAGAAAGAAGGTACGGTGAGGTTTGAGAAAAAAAAAAGAAAAAACGACGCAATGCAGTATAAATCTGCGGGATGTGTAAACTCTTCAGTGTGCAACACTATTAAATAAAGTTCGCACACTGTAACTGAAGTCGATGCGATACTTGGGGAATCTTGACCCTTGATGCGAGAAACACTAACCGTTTTAGGGGTCAACAATTCTCTCTTTATAAGAATATGTAGAACTGTTTAAACGTAACTCCTTCATTACTTGTTGGGAGCGCTGTAGGTACTACAGAAAAGAACTTTACGCAAGATTTTTCAACGATGATAAAGAACAAACTTCCTCTACAAGACGATTTTGGCGATGACATTAGAAAGTTAACGTGATTGAATGGATTCCTTCTGGCCCTGGGAAGGAGATCGAAAGGTCTCTTTATAAGGGTAAAGCGGGGTCCCTCCGTTATTGCGCTTATAATCTATATAT
>WURT03486369.1:0-21939 GCA_009936505.3 Holothuria glaberrima | reverse complement strand
CAGTTTTAAGTCGCGCCGACTTCAGGCGGGAAGAACCAACATGTTCGTTCTTCCCGACTGAAGTCGGCGCGACTTAAAACTGGTCTTGAAACTGCCAATCGCAGTCGTAAACTCACGCACATATTACACGACTGTTGGAGATCCGGCGATCGAGTTGAGTTACGGTGTGCAAAGTCGTGTAGTGTGCGGCTAGCTTTACTTATCATAGCGGTAGTCTTGGCTCCAAGAAGGAGATTACGAATTCCCCCCCCCCCCCATGGCTTTCGACTCATCTGTCGATTTTTTTCTCAAATATAGAAAATATGCAACCGCCGTTACGTGGTATAACAACAAATAATTTCCCCCTCTCATCTCCACCGTTCTCAAAGCCTTGGTTCCGTCACAGCGTGAAGGAGTAGGGAGACCGAAGGCTGGCATAGAGTTAGTATGGTTAAGATTTCAATTTAGTTTACATATTAAGTGCAATCTTTAATAACTGGCTTCCAATTCAAGAGTTTTTTTTCTCTTCTTTCAGCCCGTACGACGAACAGTGGTGGTGGGTTGCTACTTTTGGGCCACTAATAGGAGCTGCTGTTGGGTCGTTGATCTACTTACTTTTCATTGAAATACACCATCCTCCAGAAGACAGAAGTCCCAAATACGGTCTTATCGCAAGTGGTAGGTACACATTAATTCCTTTCAATAAGTTTAAAAGTAGTAAAATCAGGGGTGTGCCAGGATTTGCCTAACAAGGGTGTGTGTGGGGGAGGAGGGGTGTTCCCATACGGCATGGGGACAGCAACTGGAAGCCCGACAAAGGTGTTTGGTTACCAGAACGGCAGAGAAAGCAAACATTTATTTTCACTGTAAATATCTTGAAAAGTGGTTTCTTATATTGGAAATTTCGAAAGGGTTGTGCTTTTAGTTTTAAAAATTTGGGGTTTTTATTGAAAAAATCTGCCTACTTTGCATGCAAAAGTATGCAAACAGTCGGGCGAGTGGTCGCCATCGAGGATAACATGTTACATCGTACAAATCAAAGCTTACTGACGAAACTGAAGGACGGTCCTCCGTAGAGTCCCTTGAAGAGTGCGGGACAACATATAGACCACTGTCCTAACAATAATTTGGGGACGTATATCCCGACAAGAAACTGTACTATATAATTTAACGTAAAGGCTTCAGCTATCTGGTGTGCATCAACGGGGTGCGAGGACCTCCCGGGAAGATTTGGGAAAAAGGAACCTTTATGTGCGATTTTCCATAACATAATCAGGACATTTGAGATTTTTCTGTAAGCATTTTCAGTACTTTTTGCAAGAAGGCTATTTTGCATTTAGGATTTGGGACAATAGCCCGCTTGCCCCCCCCCCCGCCCTTCCCTTCCGTAGGCTTATGATAAAATTTCGTGTCCATCTCTAAAATTATCCTCAGTGAATTCTAGAAGAAGAGACACTGATAGCTCATAGCAAGCCACGATATCTCTTGATAACTCAATTAAAATATCAAAATAGAGAGCGTTTTAAAGGGTATTTACAACTTATCAATTTGCAATTGTAGAACCCAACACAAATGTCCCAATAAAGAAGGCGTATGCACGGAGAACTTTTTACGGAAGGTATAAATACCCTTTTCATTTTCTTTTTCTCAGGAGAGGAAGACAAAAACTCAAAGAAAGAATATAATCAGAAAGTAAACGAAACGGTGATTTAGGCCCTGAAGAGGCAGGACAATGAGTGTAACCAAGGTAGCAAGGATGTGGAATGTATTGCCTTAATTTGCAGTGTATTTTTTTATTTGTTATTCTTATCGGCAATCATCAGGGTTGTTGTTACTTTTTTGTTACTCTACATTATATAAAAGGTTTTCAATCTTCTTTCGTTGGCGCACCGCCGGAGCAAACACAACTCATGGTGCACACCTCGAAGCAGAGACAAATATCTTATTCGCAAATATAACACAATATTGGCACCATTTATGGCCGCCGTATGCAGCGCGTGGAGGGGGAGGGGAAAGGGCAGTTTCCCCGAAATTTTTGAGTAAATTTCCATCACGTCAATGTGTGTATATTTCCGAGATTTTAAAATAAAGATTGTTTAGATGCAACTTGTAAGACTCGGAAATTGACATTCCCGGCAAGATCTTCCAGCACTTTTTTCATTTTTTTCTTGGTTCACCAACTGATGGTGTCGCTCTCCATGCTGATGTCCCCCTCCTTCACCTCCCCGCCAACTTAATTTCTGGGTTATGAAAATGGCACCATTTTGTTTTACTTGAAGCTTCGTCAGGTGAGAATTTTGTTACTCTAAAGCAGTGGCTCTCAAACATTTTTTAGACTATCGCCCCCTTTCACCATCTTGAACTGTCCCGATGCTCCCTCCCCCTACAATATAACCCAAACGCGGAAATAATTGGAGCTAGGGCGTGGACTTATTAAATTTCTATTGCTATTTTTGGATAATTTGGGGTCACAAAATTTATTTTGGGGGAGGGACAGGGGGAGTGTGGGGAGTGTGGGGAGGGTGGGGAGGGTGGGAGGGTGGGGGTAGAGGGAAAAAGAAGCGGATGGGAACAGACCCCCTGGATGCCTTATTGTGACCTTAATCGTTGCAGTGATGTGTCGCATTCGCCAGTAACCCCGACTCAGTGTCAACGCCCCCTATTCCCTGTGTACTCTGTAGCATCCACCTTAGACTTCCCAACGCCCTCTGGACGGCGAGGACCACTTTGAGAACCACTGCTCTGAAGTTACAGTAATAGACTAAAGTGTAGGATATTGTCCATCATCTAGGAGCTGGAGGAACTTCACTCATTCAGTCACTGGGTTTGTTACATCACACCCAATCCTCTCTTGTTCAAACAAAACGATGCATATTTTGCAAAAATAGTTCTCTTCCCCCCGAACAGATCCCGCCTATCATAGGGGCAGACGTACCCAAAGGTGAAAACCTCTGATCTTAAAGACAAACACTCGTCACCCAGAAGTGTATTATTAGTATGGGGTAACCACAGGCGTAGGAAACTGTTCGAGACTGGGGGCTGAACCTTGTTTCGGATCGGATCGTGTCTGTGTGTGTGTGTGTGTGTGTTTGGATTACACATTATAGACTTTTATGCCCACCAGGACATGGCTTTAAGCAATAAAATAGGTTTGTCTCTGGAGCTACAAGTTGCTTATTTGGGAGAACTGGAAGTGTTTGGGATGACGAGAATTGTCCTTTTTAATACTTTGGGAACCTGAGTCTCCAGTAATTGTTAGTAATGGTTGATATTTTGTGTTTGAAAAGACAAACATTCAACGAGAAAATCGCATCAGCGATTCAACTTAAATCAAAAGATGGATGCCGAGATGGTGAGGGTACAGATGTCCCAGGCCCCGGGTAGTCTGAGGACCCGTAAATAGATTAAAGGATTATATCATACGCGAAAGTACCGAGAATTTGAATGTCACAAGAATATAGGACGATTTCACATGTGATAAATATCTACATGGATTTTGGAAAAGCCTTTATGCCTACCGGTACTTATTACTTTAAAGGAAACTTTTTTCATTAAGGTTACTTTAACGGGTATTTGGATGGTCTGGTATTTGTCTTTTGTTCGTCTGAAAAGGTGCATAAAGGTGGGGTTTGGGGCGGTAACCCCCTCCAAGGCCTACCACGGAGCAAAATCAAAATGGTTATTTCAAGGCAAAAATATCGAAGGTTTTATCTTTTAGACATGTGGAAAGTGAAATATAAATGACTTAGCTTCATAGTGTATCTTGTCGTTGTCTAATTACTATGTAGGTAAATTAGGTAATCACTTCGCAGCTGACAATTAACCAGCTGTCAATATTCTTTTTTGTAAAAAAGTGTTTGTTTAAATTCTCATTTCATTCATCCACAATATTTTGTATGTTTTTACTTTTAATTTGTTAAGTCACTGACGACTCTCTATTTTCCCGGGCCCGTAGCCAGCTGTTCAGTTGTGAGGGGCAAGCATAATTATCTTTAGATGGGTACTTGCGGGAATCTATTGGCGTCTTTCATTTCATAGTTGTGAAAAATAAGGGAGTGTGGGGAAATTGGGTTTAATTTATGGTTGGGGACGTTGTCCTAGGGTGCCCCAGCCCTCAAACTTATTCAATGATCAGCTCTTAAATAACGAATAAGAAATCAACCGCCAAGCTATTAGAAGTCTTTCACTTGGCTAGAGAGGTAGTGAGTCCTTCGAGGCCCGGTGCTTATAAACGCTGCAGATAGTCAAAGGTGTCTATTTTGTCAGGAGCGGTGTGATGTCTGTCTAATAGACCTTATGCATTGACGTCACGCGACGTCATTTGGTCGGCAAAACCAGGGAGTTGCAACAATGAAGCACATGACGCGTATGCAGTAGATTACACATGCGCTTAAAGTACACTTACGGGCGCATCCGATTGGTTGACAAATCAGCTGTCTGCATTTGTTGGTGTAGCTTACAACGTGCTTGCCTCAAAACCAGGAAGCACTTTCTGCGCGTGACGTCATATGCACAAAGGTCAATATGACATCCACATCATTGGTCATTGACATTAAGTGTGCAAAATGCAGTATACAGGAACGGGAGCACAAAAATCATTCTTGTATATCATACCGTTAGAAGCCTACGATGCTTCCTAGATTTGCGCCCACCATTCATTCATGTGTTACGTTTTTTGACGCATGTGTCAATCGGTTTAAACAGTGCGTTCATAGTTCAAAAGTTCCTTGTAAAGCTGAACAGCGGTAAATCTATAAGTCTTTTCTTATCTACCTGATTAGTCGGAATAGCGAGTTTGTCATGAATGTGGAAGGCATCGGATAAATCAACTACAACTTAATTTTATGACCTACGTGTTGTCGCATGCACAAACATGCAAATTCATAATCATTTGTAAAACCTCATTTTATAATGCGATTTTGTGCCTAAATATCTGCTCACAAAAGCTGCACCCACACTCCCTCAATATTAGTCTGCAATGCCTGTATTATCATCATTCGTTTTAGAATATATGAGGTTAGTCACTAGCTTTTATTAAAAAAATAACTTTTCCTTATTACAGCAATTTTGCAATTGTAATCTTTTTCCGTCATCTATTTCTATATTCTATGCAGAAGTATCTTTGGTTATCTACTTTTTATTGCTCAAGCCTACCAACTTCAAAGAACTAAATTTTGTATAAATAACTGTGTAGTTTGTACAATTGTTACAAAACCAAAACTGTGAAGGGAAGGGGTTGGGGGGGGGGGAGGGACAAGAATAACCTTGCAAAAACTGTTTTTGAAAATGAGATAGTGATACCATGAACAAAATGAAAAATTTTCATGACAAAATAACAAAAGAATTGCTTGCACTGATAGATTTATTTCACTGATTTATATAATGTTTATAAACATCTAGAAGACATATTTTAAAAATTTAGCATTTACTTTACACTGATCAACACACCAGAGAAGACAATGGGAAGGGGGCAAATTATTCTACAGACTTTGAGGTAAGGCTTGTTTGGGGTTGTAATGTTGTCTTTCTCCTAAAACCTTTATCCCATTACAAAGGTCAAAATGAATTAAGGACGCAGTCATGAAGACAATGACACAAAGTTATAGTACTGTATTAAGCATGTTGCTGTTTTGTTGAAAGTCATCCAACATATACGTGAAATTTGAAACTTCTTCATATTCAACCGAAATATTTAATTCAATAACCTTCAAAAAAGCACTCCTTCAAAACTTACATTTTATTTCGATTATCATTTTTTTAACAATACAGATAAAGATAAAAGCAGGGACGTGTTTTAGTGTTAAATGTTTACGACAACAACACATACATATAGAGTATACCTTCTTTTTAATGTTTGTTAAATGTTCTTTAATTGAAAACCTTGATTAAATATTCAATAAAGCTCACTTCAAAGAAGTGTTTGGATTACTTCAAAGAAGTGTTAGGATTAAACTTAGTTCAAGTGTTAGGATTACTGGGGTTTGAAGGGAGCAGATCATAGTCATGAAGATTATGTCAACATGGATCAAAATATGGGAAACAAGAAGCTTGTCATGCAAATTTTGATACCTGAAAAGGATTTAACTTTTTATTTAGTGACATATTATTGTCTGATGGATTTGTTAATTGTGTCAACTCCCTTCTTCTTTCCTGACAAAATCACCTATTTGGAGATCTGACAATAGGTATTGAAACGTGATCATACAAAGTCGTACATGAAAAAAACATGAATACACAAGTGCTGCTCTAATTTTCAAAATCTTTCCTTTGATATTTCACCCTACTTCTGCTAACAAATTCACAAATCTTAAGCCCCACTCACAAATTGTACACATAAGCATATATGACTAGGGAAGGGGGGTGCTTGAGGATTGAGCACTATTGCCCAAAACTGTCCTGCAAAAATGTCACAAAAGCAATGGGGAGGGGGTGTCAGGAGGCGGAGCCCCAACCCTGCCTTGTATGCCTTACAGTGTACATGCAATGAGTAACCTTCCCACACATCATACAATTTTTGCAACTAAAAGCTGTCAACATTTCTCTTCCTGAAACCTACATACACCATCTTCATAGGTTTAAACATAAGCAATTCTTATGAGCTTATCAGTTGTTACTAGAGTTTCCCTTTTATCAAAAATGACTATTCAAAACAAACATTTCAGATAGAAATCAACCTCTAAAAATTGTAACAAAAATAAAAATTTGATTACTTCACTACTAATGATCAATATGAGTTACTACAAAACTTGGCAAACATTTTTATTGGCAATTCCTTTACACTATCATTCTTCGGTATCCTTTTAAACTACAACTTAAATAACTTTTTCCACACTTCAAAATACGAGCTGAAACTGATTATGACAGCATGGTCATCATACAAACAAATCCAATCCAGATGTTGATATGTGTATTTTGTGCAACATCAAAGGTTTTGAAACAAATTCTATATTTACACAACCTTTTCCACAGGCTCATACTTTCTGTATCATTGAGTAGATGAAGAGATAAAACAAGAAATAAAAACAATATTCTAAAGGTAATTAAAAATTTTAATTATATAATTTTTGGCTTTGGTTTTCAAAGTTTTCATTCTATTGCAAGCAGAACATGTTTATCACTAGGGGATAGAATTTGATCTACTTTCCTCTTAGTTGTTGAAAACTCAGTAAATTCCATATTCCACTAACTATATTTCTTATTAAATAGTCTCAGAGCCTTCACGTATGTACAGAAAAGAAACCTGATATGTTACTTCTTTAATATTTCTTTCATGATTTTGAGTTCTCTCTCTGTAAACTTTCATGATTTCTTTACTATTTTGAATCTTTCAGTATTATTTGAGACCTGAAACTGTTTCCTTGAATCAAAAAAAAAAAAATTCAATGCTTTTTCAATGAGAGGTACAGTCACATTTTATGTCACTGTTTATAAAAAAACTAAAATTGCCTAAAATTTCATGAAACATTTATTTTTGTAACAAAAAGTATCATATGAAAGACTATTATAAAACAATTTTACACAGTAAGGCACTTGAAGTTTAATTAGAGAAAGGAACATTATGGAATGAACTGACACATATGTAAAGAAAAAAAATATACACAAAACTTCAAAAATTATTACAGGTAAAGATGGCATTTGTACTCAGAACTGGGAGAATTGGGGAGATTGGCAGATATTTTTGGGAGGTATTTTGGTTCAAAGGAGGGTGGGGGGATCTCGATGCCTTGCTACAAAAAAAAGTCAACCATTGTCCATTTCCCAACAGTTTCCTTATATCAGCAAAGATCATAGTAGGTAAACCATGAAACTACTTCAAATGGAATCAAAGCAGTTTATGTGTTCTGACATCACAAAGAAGCAAAGCCCCACAAGCTGTTACCACTACGACCGAGGCACAAAGTGTTAGGACCAATCAGGGTTAGGATTAGGGTTAGGGCTTAAGCCAATCAGAGTTTAGGCTTCATGCATATTCATGACTCAAAGCAGTCAAGTGCTCCCATATGAAAGCATACAAATTTTCCTAAAATATTGTGCCTCCGTCATCCTCTTACGGTGGGTTGTAACGCATAATTGTTACGTGGTTAAACTTTTGCCTAATTTAGTAAATCTCAGCTCGGGCTTTACCCTCTCTCCAACACAATTTTATCTTTGAACTTGAGGGATTTCCGAGAATAGGCACAAGGGTGCACAGTTATGGCAAAACAGGTCAAAAGAGGCTTTTAAATTTCCCAGATTGACAAGTCCTGGCTTATTCTGGATTTTTCCTATGTGATATCTGCTGACCTATGGGCATATCCATAATTCCAAAGGAGAATAGTGCTTCTGTATGTTGTAATTAAGAACTAAGTTACTCCCTATGTTAACTGTGAGGATTTCTTTACTGTGTTATAATTGCTGCACAACATACACACAGCAACCAAAATATTGGTTTTATTCTATTTGCAATAGCTCCATAAGTTTCTGAATGTTAATCAATAAGTTCAAATGACTAATGTGTAGATCCTGAAAAGTCTGATGCTTAGATATGGATACAGATAAGGATGACATTTATAAGAACTTATATAACAGCATGGAGCCTACGGTTACATCTACTTAAAATTAACCTTTTCAAGTTAAAGTTCAACTTATGCAAAAAAAAAAAAACAAACACAAAACAAAACTGGAAAGAGTACCATACATACTTTCATTTTTATAGTTTAAACACATTTTGGCTCTAGAGGTAACTTGAATGGAGGGCCTGGCAGGTCACTTTCGGCTCCATATACGGAACAGTTCTTAAAGCTGCAAGGCATATCCTGCCATAAGTACCTCAAGTTTGACCCAGTCTGATAAACAGTGAACTGAAGGCAGTCGTAACCTATCATCAAGGATGACGAAGCCTGCTGCTGTACTACATCTACTGGAATCCACATATCCTCTGAATCACAGCTGGGACCACAACAGACCTGTTGATGAAACCAAGGATATAGCTCATAGTGAATCTCTTCAGGCTCATTAACTTAAAGGGATTTAAGTTATTGAGTTGGTTCACAAAATTCATGATTTTTGTCACACCTGTTGAGTTTTACTCACATCTCGATAGTAAATGTTCAAATTAACAGATTCTGCACACAACTAAAATGGCAATGACAGGATATTCAATGATTAAAATCATTTATACAAACTCCTGACCAGACACTTTTTACCACTAGATAGTAATCACATGCAACCCCTGTTCAAGGATAACCAACAGTGATGCTTATACCAACTTGACTGACAGGCTTGCAACTCCTCTTACCAACATCTGTTGTGATCAAGGCTTCAGTTGTATATAAATGTTATATTCAAGAGAGCCTGGCCTATCAAGGGCTTGGACAATCATTGTAAAATACAAGCTCTTAGACCCATAAAAATCTACAACTTCTCACCTTTTTGGTAATTATAGGAAGTGATACATAAGTAATGAGGCTCATTAGACGCATTGTCATGGAATGATTTCCTTCCAACTCGTCATAAAATAATATCAACTCAATGAACCAATTTAAAGGTCATATGTAGTCGCCCCAAACTAATTTTGAAACAATAGCTAAATGTCACAAATTTCTTCTTATTTCTCTTCCAAGTATCTTTCATGATATTTTAGGACATAAATATTGCATATCCAAGGTAAACCAAGCAGTTGCTCCCCAAAAATTTTACAACTGAGTGAGAAAAATACTGTCACATGGTTCTCAAGAGCCATTCATGAAATAGGATAGTCTACAATTCTTTATTGGGGTGACTGCATTCTCCCTTTCAACAGGAATATTACATTTATTATGTGTTTACAGGGTTTTTCAAGGGGCAGATTGGTTTAAGCTATGATGCACCAATGTGTCTTCCATGAAAGTTAGGGTGGAGTCCCACTCCAGAGACGGACTTCATGGTTAAGTGGTTTGAGCATCCGACTTGCAGCCGGAAGGTCTGGGGTTTGAATCCTGGCCGGGTCATCCCAAAGACTTTAAAAATGGAACCTACTGCCATTGTGCCTGGTGCTCAGCATAAGCAATGGAGTAGGGAAAACAAGCCAGTGAGCCACAACTGGAAAAAAGGCTGTGGCAGGCCTGACTTAAATCAATTGGTTACAAACTAATCCATAAAACCTCATCTAACTTACCCACACAAGAGTTCACGTCCTACTCCTGACACAGATGTTAGGGGTCCTTTTCTAGATGAAAGGTTGGGGCCCTACTACATATGCTAAGGTTGGAGTACCATTCCAGATACACAGGATTGAGTCCCATTCCATGTTTATAGGTTTCTCTCATGTAACTCCACTTTTTTCCCACTTAGCTAGTGTGGCACTATAATCAGTTCTCAAACAGACAAAAGTAGATTTTGTGCCAAAAAGAGCTGCTCATTCAGGCACCACAATTGAATTTACTTGCTTTGTAATTTCTCTAAACCAGCTCATGTTGTTAATACCAAACCAAAAGTTTGAGCTTTGTGTAAGTAACAATAACTATGTGCTATGTTATCAATATACAAACATATTCTTTTGTGTGCAACCCCCCCCCCAAAAAAAAAAAACATTGAAAATGCAAAGTTGTCTTTTGTAAATAACACTTTTTGCCTTTATAACAGATTACAGGCAATAGGCAGTCGCCCCAAAATTTGCTATGAAAAATCAGCAAACTCTTGCAAATCTCCTCTTGTTGCATTACAAGCACCTTTGGAGACGTTTTGAACATAACTAGTACAAAAAATAGGTAAAGAAAGGAGAAATTCTCCCTTAATTTCACAATTCACTAATAAAAATATTGTAACATGATCAAAATAGACCATTCATGAACTAGAATGAGGGGGCATACTAACTCTGACTGGGGTGACTGCATTTCCCCTTTAAATAATTCTCTGAGGGTCACTTTGGCACTATTTCTGGTCTTTAAAAGGAAACTGCATTCACAGGAGAGAAAATTGTGGAATCCTTTAAAGACAGACAAAGTCTTTACCCCAGAGTATATTTTTAGTGTGGGGGTATCAAATTCTCAGTTGGTTTAAGATGAAAAATGCTCCCATACCAGAATGGTCAGTCAACTGTTTATCTATTCACACCTCAAGTTTATTCATCCAGCCTCCCTTGTTTCCCCAAGGAGGATTAACTTATCAACTAGTTGCTCTTGTATGTAAACTTGAATAGGGCCTACACAAAGGCTTCAGTCTCACACAATAAATACAAGGGGATTAGTGAGCACTGATGCAGTCTGCAGTGTGACTGGACAAGCAAAGAGGCAAGACAAAGGTGTGAAACAGGAAGTCAGGTTAGGAGTTGTGATACAGCACTTTTTGCAGGAAAAGTGCAGTATCAGGTCCACATTTTGGTATGGGCAAAATTTTTGTAATGTACTACTCTCTGATTGACAGCAAAATTTGAAAATTCAAAAGATGCAGAGCAGCTCACATTCCACACAATGAATGCAGCGGGAATGCTTGAAATACACATTACAGCCTCGTATGCTCATCAGGACATGGCCTCCAGCAATGAAATAGGTTTGCATCTGAACAAGGAGGAAATGTTATAAAGTTATGGGAGGAGCTACAAGTTGCATAGTTGGGAGAATTGGTACTGTCTGGGATGACGATATTTGCCCTTTAAGTGTTTTTCAGGTCCCATGCTACCCACACAACCATCATGGTTCTTTGGTTGGAATTTGACAAAATACAAGAAAAAGACTCAAAAAGAAAGAAAAACAACCAAAAAAATTATACTGACCTCAAATACATCTGTGGACTTCAACTTGATACTTTGAGTTCCATAACTGACAACGATTTTGTTATCTGTCATGCTGCACACTTTTTGAGGATAGGGGCCTTGAAACTGTACGTAAGTTTCACCATAAGCAATGGCTTTGGCACCAAGCGCAAGTCGATGAGCTACATCCTGCTTGTAGCGTGGATGAATACTAGATAGTAAATTGAAAGGAAAGCAATGAGATCAAAGAGTAATTGTAATCTCTTGTATTTCTTTCAAGTATCAAACTAAAGGAAAACAAAGAGCCAAGCATGAAATCCACCCAAGTTGATAAGATTCTTTTATGTAAAGTTTACATTGCAATTTTTGTTGACCTCCTAGGATAGGGTTCCTCAACCATTTGTATATACTTCACGCCCATTTTTGATTGTTTACGTTACCCATGAACAGGGTCAGCCTAAAGGATATTGTTTCTGCAAAACTGCTATGCTTTTTTACTTTGTACAGCAACTTGCAACCTTTTTTTTTAGTTTTTCTATCACTACTGTGCTCAATTGCATCGCAAACTATGATGCGATACCGGCTATTGTGGACCCTGCCCATGAACCACATTTCACCATAAACAGAAACATGAAGTGCCAGGTATCTTTATAACTGGCCTATACATGACAAAGTTTCAACATTAACAGCAATGTCTACCACTGAAATTTTACCTGTGTCAAATTTATAAGGCACAGTATTTTACAAAAATAATGAAGCTGTACACATTTTTCAACTTTTCCTCTGGCTGACATTGCAGCCCACCAGACTACAACAGCCCAAAAATACTGTCCTAGGTAATACTCCTCCCCTCCCATCCCCTGTGATTATGCCCGAAATGTTTTTCACATCTGTGATTTTAGTTACTGATGACTGGATTCCCTTCCCCAATAAACATTATCTCTCCAAAAGGGACAAGCTGACTATGGGCCCAAATTAGGAGGGTAGTGTTAATATTATAAACCATCACGGGATGATGTACAGCATGCTTATTCAAATGTACTTGGAAGTATTTGACTACACGAAATTCACTACAAATAGAGAACATGAAAACTTACGCATGGAACGGTGATGATGGGTCTGGAAGGTCAACAGCTACTGCCATGAATACATTGGACATACGTTTATTGGGTACAAAACCCATATCTGCAGTCTGGGCCCAACGGAGAGGTGGGTAGGATGTATCATTGAAGGGGACATTGGAGGTACAAAGCTGATGAACAAAAAATAAAAAATATTTCAAGATAATTTCCCACATTTCTTGTTATCTTTCAAGTTTTCACAGCTGGGGGCATTACTCTGCCCAAAGTGCAAGTTCTATAAAATTATTGTCTATAAAAGGTGGTTTAGATGTAAAATGGTACCAACATTGGTAAAGTTTTCAACTTATGAGTTTTCATTGAATACCTTGACATCATGCATGAATATTCAATATTAAATGATCAAAATCCTTGCTTTTAACTTTTTCAAGGAGAGAAAACATGTTTTTAGAGGAAGGGTAGGTATGCCCTAATGTTCAAAGAAACCCTATATGCAGTACTGATAATAAGTACATACAGTAATAGCATTTTTCATTATCCTTAAAGTGGGCATGACATGACTGACTCTTTACAATTCACAGATGTTATCTACATGATTACGGGGGACTTGAGTCTTGAATGTAACATTCAGAGTAAGTAGTATCCCTCCACTAAAACTACCCTAGAATAATCTGCAAGTTTTACCAAAAGCTGAAAAAAAATTTTCCTGCTAATTTTTTTCTTAAAATTCCATAAACCACTCACTCAATAAAGTTTAACACAAGCAACCCAAATTGCCAACTTGTGATAGGTAAATGATATAATACAGACAGAAAACCAGTGCTACTCACCTGGACAAAACCGAATGGAAAATTAGGATCAGTAAGACCTCCAGTCCCTTTATACCATTTTGCTCTCCAGTCTTTGATCATATTTGGGAAGAGGCAGGCATACTTTTCAGCTGGTTCAACTGTGTTTGCTTCACCTGTAATAATCAGAAAGCTCAAAGGTATAGTGATTGCTGGCCTCAAGGAAATACTTTATTGCACATTGGTTCCTGATTGACAAAGTTTTGTTATGAAGTAACAAAGAGACTTAGGGGTGGTGCCAGCAGGAAGGGGGGGGGGTCAAGGGTGCCATGCCCCCATCAAGGCAGGCTCCCCCAGTTGGGGAAATTTTCCAATTTCATCAGGGAGCTTAATCCACACATGATATCCATACATGATATGTAATCTCAAAGACATTCAGCCGCCCCAATGGCCTACTTGATTTTGCTTGTAGAAAGGGCAGATTCTTCACTGAAGACCCCAAATTTTCCACTATTTCTTAAGAAAAACCCAAATTTTTTACATATGCTTCAATAACACCACCATATTTTCAAATTTTTGCAAAAAAAAGGTCAAAACTGTACGTTCGTCATCCTTTTGGCAACCCACTGCCTTCGTCAAGGCATGGAGTGCTGGTCCCCTCATGGACCTTGGCCCCCTGTCGGGCAAACCTTGGCAACACCCCTGTATACACTTAGGTGTAGAATGTTTTAGAATCATCAGCAATGATTAATTGTTTTGTGAACCGTGAATAACAGTATAAGTTCACAAAGTTTCCCTCTGAAGAATCATGATAACCTGTTTGAAATCCAGTAAACCCTATGGCCTTTCACCTTCACTCATAACATTGTGTTCTTTTAAGCAGTATAAGCTTTTCCCCCAACCTGCCACCTATGACATTCATCAAGGCTTCCCTTACTGAGAGTATCTTGTTTACTTTTTCAGTTTGACCTTACATGACCTTTGACCTCTATCAAAAACAATACCATTCTTGAAATTAAATTGGAACATACTCACTCTATGAATGAGATCCCTCAAGGTTACCCTGGAGATATCTGGTACAAGAGGTTTTCACAGTATGAGAGGTTTTCCCAGTTTGAACACTTTATGACCTCAAATGAACTTTGACCACACCAAAAGTATTAGAAAAGGACTTAAGAAAAAAACTTAACATTTTGTTATTAAGTGAAGTCCTTCTCAACAAACACTGTACCACAAAGTGTTTGCCTTTCACCACACTCCCCATCCATTCTACATCACATACCCTGACCCCTTCCTAGCCCATCTGCCCTACATTTTAAGAGGACATACTGTACATCTTCCCTTACCTGATTCAAATATCTATCTATCCAGCAAAATTTACAGTGGTGTCTACAATTTCCAGTTTATAATGATTACAAACAAAGAAACATTTGTGCCTTACCTTGGTACCAGATAGCCCCCTTTATGGTGAAATTAAGCAATGGGTGGATCATTGCATTCCATAGGACACTGTTTTCTTGAGGTCCATCAACCTCTGTGTAATTTTCTGGAGGCTTCCAATCAAACCTGTTTAAATAGAAGTGTCAACAGTTTTTATAAAGAACAAAGACAACAACTACCTTAAAAAGTAAGAAAAAAAGAGGACACAAAGAAACGACAGACTTATTCACAACATTTTCGGTCCAGCCAGCCAGCTACCACCAGCTGGTAGGTATCACAGCAACCAGCAACAATTCTGTTCAATAGCATCATAAGAGTGTTAATGTTTACAAACACTTGTGATTTCTAAATGTTGACACTGGCTTCTGCACAATTCTTAATAGGTGTTTCTGCATCTATAAACTGGAGATAAAAATGTATTAGCCTTGAGCATTGTCTATCAGCTCTTCAAAAAGATACACAGCATTCTGCAACCACATCTTTTTTGTCATTTTAAGGCACTTTGTTGTTAAAACACTTTTGGACATACACACCATACAAGTTGAAAAATTACTCAATTACTTCATAATTCCCAATATTTCAAGAATGGGAAATATACATGGCAGTATTTCCCACCATGCTGCGAAAAAGTCCTTGGCTACTTTTAATATTTCGTTCCTGCCACAGCAGGCATGGAGTGGGTATCTTGGAATAAGCCAAGTTCAGCACTGTGTGTGCATTCAACCATGAAACCACTCATAAAATGTCCTATGACCAGCACAATGGGAGCAGTGTGACAGTATTCTTCCATGAAACTGAACACAATGACCACTGTGGCTGTCAAGATATCCTTTTTTCTGCTTGGGTAATTCAACTTTTTTTCAATTGAGCTAAGGGCACATTCCTCACATGACACTGCTATTTCCTGGCAAACCCTTCATTGTGATGATATGAGCAGGGACACTATAACTGCTACAGGGTCCTAAATAGCTCCCTAAACTACATAGTGCTAGCTGCACAGAGTGTTTTCTTTCCCAGCTTGTCATAACAAGGAAACCTACTGTAGATGAGTCACCTTTGGGATACAAATCTACATTTAAATCTACCACTCTAGTTAGTCAGTTAGTTAGATGAGGTTTTACGGCCCAGTTTCCAACCAATTGTTCAAGTCGAGCCAGCCACGGCCTTTTTTCCAGTTGTGGCTCACTGGCTTGTTTTCCCTTAAAGGAGTTGAAACTACTACTATATACCAACATTCACATTAACAAAAAAGTTTTTGTGCAGAAAAGATTGCTTTGCTACCCAAAAATGATCCTGTGAAGCAAGTTTTCATTTCTGAGTCACAATTTTTGCCTCAGTGTGTGTGGTTGCACGTGTACATTCTTCTTCAAGACATCTTCATCATTTAAAGGGCATTTCTGGTCGTCCCAGCCAGTTACAATTGCTGACTTAAACCACGTACTGCTAAATGCACCCAGCAAACCATGGGAACTGGAGTATATATAAATAATAAAGTAGTGATGTCAGCGCTACTGTTTATACTCCTAGTTTCCATGATTCCTTGAGAGTATTTAGCAGTGATTAAAGTCTACTGTTCTCCCAACTATACAACTTGTAGCTCCTCCCATAACTAGATAAAGCTCCTCCTTGTGCAGACACAAACCTATTTTAAGGCCATGTCCTGGTGAGCATGCAAGACTATAACATGTAATTCAAGCACCCTCTCTCCATTGTGTGGAATATGAGCTACTCTGCACCTTTTGAATTTTCAAACTTTGCTATCAATCAAAGAGCAGTTACCAACTGAGAATTTTGATACCCCCACACTAAAAATATAATTTGGGGTAAATGAGTGTATGTCTCTAACATTTTACAGCTGTAAGCATGTCACTTTCAATTAGTATTACTGCATTTAATGCAAAACTTACACTTAAACTCATTTCACCTACTTTACCAAAAGCAAACATTATACCAACTTCATAAAATTTGAAATAAAACCTTATCTTACGTTGAATTTGGACAGGCATTAATGACATCTGGTGATGACCAGGCTTGAATGGGTGTTCCACCCCAGTTGTCAGATATCAAACCGATGGGGTATCCTAAATGCTGGTGAAGTTCCACACCAAACATATAGCAAACTGCAGAGAAGTACAGGAAATAGGCACTTTTGGCATCACCCAGGGTGGCTAAAAGAGAGAAAAAGATCAAAAGACTCTCATCACAAGACAAATGAATAGTCCACTGACAGATGAAGGCTAGGACAGAAATTGAAAAAAGGAGATGGACAACAAATGATGGCTTAATACTTTGTTCAGTACTTGGATTGGGTAACTCCCATGTTTTGGAGTTTGTACCAGCAACCCTACTAGTCGAGGCTCTGAATGGAGTCAGGAATCCCACTATGATGTCATAACTGATGCAGGAATATGTTCCACAAATGCTATACTTTATTGATTACCAGCCTACAAGTAAGCCTACACCACAGGCATCTCAATGGTTGAGGTGTTAAACTGACAACTGGATGGAAAGAGGCAAGTGACACAATGTAAGGATTTATGCAGAACTCAAACCAGCAACCCTTGAAATGCACGCCTGAAGCTTTAGCCAACAGGCCTTGTGGTCTTGAAGGGCAGTTGTTTTATGATGCTCAAGCCGAACACACACAGACGACAGAAATGCGAAACAGAAAACACATTTTTGTGCTGACGTCTGTGTGCGTTGGATGCAAACCAAAATTAGCGTTTTCATCTGAAACACGTTTAGCTAAACACTTGTTTCGCGAATCAAGCACGAAAACACGACACGTGTTTCTGTCTTGTGTTTCGCATTTTCTGTCATCCGTGTGCATTAGGCTTAAGCAACCGAAAGTGTGGAAACAGCTTACATGGCTTATAAATTACAACTTCACAACAGGTCGCTAACCAACTCAATAATTCAGATCAAATTTGGTATCTTTTTGAATTTGAAGAATATGAAAAGCCAGTTTACTTGGGAAAACCATAGGTTGCTCTTGGATGAAAAACCCACCTTACTTTGACCTGGCCAGGGATCAAACCCTAAGCCCAGTAGTTGCGAAGCTTCATGGCTTCAAATGCCACTGTCTTTATCCACTCCGCCATTCTGATTATTTCTGGCCACGCAGAACTAAAGAAATGTAACATTATGAAACTCTCTCACTAAAAGTTTTAACTCACCAGGAGAAGGTAGAGACCACTCTTCATAAAGTGATGTCACATTGTAGAATGGAACAGCTGATTCAACCTGCTTGATGGCAAGCAGACGAATATTAGGATACTTGTAGGAATCCTTCAACACCTCTGATGCATTGAAAGCCTGAAACAGAGTTAATTGCAAATAAAACAGAATGTTGCAAATTAAACATGTTCATAATTAGAGATCATACTTTGCTGATCATAACCTATTTACGACAGCTCTAAAAATGTTGGTGTTAAAATTATTCGCCATACTGCAGTATACAAATGCATAATAACTACAGGAGGAAATGTAATTTTCACTGACAACAGAATAGCAAAAAACTTGGTACTGCTTTGCCTATAAATGAAATGTATACAGTATTTTTAAGCACTCCAAGTTAAAACTGTTTCATGCTAAATTTAAATACTGTGTGCATAGTTTAACTGTGTGCACATGTATACCCTACTGTATACTACACTATACAGTAGAATAGTTAAGATTGATGAGCAAAATCAGCTGGGCATCACCTTTGCATGGCTATAAATCAGCTCTTGCCAATTTAATTTGGGTATGATATACCAAACAAAAATCCAGACATGCTTGATACAGTATGCAGTGTTAAATAAATTTTCATGGTTTTACTTCTTTTGACCTCAAATGATGGACCTTTGGCCCACACTCAAAGCACTCCTTTCAATACCAGGCATCCACATGCCAAGTCAGAAATTCATAATGGTTTCCACAATGACATATTGTTATTGTCCTCAAACAAAATGTTTGCAGCTTGACCTCAATTTACCCAAAATAATCACTGACCTCTACAAAAGAGTTCTTCACATCCCAAGTATGACCTTCCTCAAAGTTATTACTCTTGATATATTATACTGTAAAATTACAAGCAGTTCACAAGGTTGCCACATTTTGCATAAAATGACCTTTAAGGTCCACTAAAAATGACAGTGTTTCTTTAAAATATAGGGTTACCAATGTGCGAAGTATAGGATCCATGAATTTTCACTTCTCAGTCAAGATGTTGTGTTTGTACAAAAGGATTTTGCTGTCTGACCAGTAGATTACAGACAACCTTTGACCTACAAATAAAACACTTTGGACCTTGCACTTCAATGTGGATCACATCCACATACCAAGTATGAGATCCTTCAATGTTATCCTCCCTTGGTCTGCTATAAAAACAAGTGTCTGTGCCACATATTACACACATTTGTACACCACCGTAGTTTCCTAAGTGTATCAGCAAGGAATCAAAAATCGTCCGTTACATTGTTTGGCATTTAAAGCTCTCTAATCTCACTCCACACAGTAAAGGTCTCCCAACTATAAAGGTTGCTTTTAGACCCTAGGCTTTCCAATTTTAAACAGAAAGCAACTGTCCAGTACACCTCCAAAACAGAGACAGAGTACATAGCCTGCACTAAGATTTATCTGCTCAAGGCCTTGTTTATTGACACACAAGGTGTATGAGGTGTGTGTGAGCTTAATGGGAACACAACTGACTGTACAAGTCATCGTTGACCAACCAGAGAGGAGCTGTATTATTTGAATGAATCTCAATCAAAGTGCAGTCATCAACTGTATTTAAAACTCTAGGGCTATTCCTAAATGATGTATGTTTGAATGGGGGAGTTGCTGGCCATTCACTGGTTTGGAAGATGCCATATCCCCTTAAAATCGACCAACAGATTCATTCTGGTTGTCAGTGATGACTCATGCAGTCAATTGCGTTCCTACTTGCCCACACACAGTAGTGTGTTGATATGGCCTTGAGCAATATCACCACAAGAAGTTAACTTAATAGTACGGGGTAGAAAATAAAAAATTTTTACTGTTGGAGGCCAGATTGGAGGGCCTTTAAATTACTAGCTGGCAAGTCTATATATCATAATAATGTGATATTTATAGTTTAGAAAAGGTTTCATAACTCTTAAGTAAACCCTCCACTACCTCGCTTAGATGATTTCAGCTGTGTTGACATGCACGTTGAACAAACAAAGAGTAACGAGAGTGTGAGTCATTTGAAAACTCTCTTTACAACACAAACCTGTGCACGCAGTTATTGCTCATTCATACTGTGCCTTTGGTGTGTGTTTGGTGTGAAAATACTGTGTCTTGTATAAAATTATTGTCAACTTGTAATGGAATTTGAAAGCAATTATGGCTGTTATCTCTATTTTAAATAACTTTCTATTATAAATTAAATGCATTGCACCCACAGTATAGACGGTTCAAAAGCTAAAAGTTTGCCCTCTTCATTAAAACTTCTAAAGTTAGAGTGATCAGTATCAGTATGGATACTGTAGGATAGTTTAATATAAACTGTATATCACATGTGTACAAGCCTTCCAAGAAAGCCAGCTTGAATCAAGTAGGAGTATAGTCAACATTTTGGATCCTAGTCAGGTGGATTCGGGCAGAACCAGATGCCATTTCTTTACTTTATGACTGGAGGCCTTTAAGGACTGAGAGTGCAAATTATACACAATATACAGTATGGCATATGACAACAATGCTACATCAAAACTCCAGGAATACCCTGGTGTTGCAAGTCACAACATGTAGTGGAATGAGTTCATGGATTAACTCATGTCTGTTTGCAAAAATTAAGGAACAACTGTATGTTGTGCATAAATGAAGGAACATTCTAGTAATTTGTTTAGAAAGTTATGGGATATAACCAAGCATGTCGTTAGGATCTATTGGCCAGAAGTTGCACCTCTGCAGCTTTCTCCACATGTCCCCAGAGTTTTTATCTGTGCTTTAATCTCTTGAGCAAACAAGCTTCCAAGGCACTATTGACCACAACTCTCTTATCAACCTGTAGAATACTACAGAGACCATTGTTTGAGGTTAGACATGCACCACTGCACAGCCTTTTCAGTGCACAAAAGAGGGGGAGAGCTAGGTGTGAGAAGATGACTCATGCTAATAAAGTAAGTCACAAAACCCCTCCAGACAGGCACACCATGGGATTTTGAGTTCTCAGAAGGTGCAACTAAATAGTAATGGCAAAGTTTGCAGCATGAGTGCTTTGTATAAAAATTTAAGGGTAGAAGTCTATCTGCACAAAGAAACAAAATGATACTAGGAGTGCAACCTTTTATCCCATCAGCCACATGCATCCAAACTTGTAAATGGTATACCACCCTGCACTGTAGCGACACCAACTCAACTGGCATAGAATGTGCAGATACTGTACTGTATGTCTCAGCTACAGTTTTGGAGTTACCAACTTCGACAATCGCTCCCTTGGAACTTAGCACTTCATACTCTCACAAAGGCTCCTTGCGAAAGGTTTTAGTAGAAGCAGCAATGAAATACCAATCCCAAGGGTTCCTTTCAAATAAACTTAGACAAACTCACAACATTGACCTCTCATCCTCAGATTATTTTAAGGGGGCACTGTGGAAGAAACCTGAAACTCATTAAAGGTCTTATTCAGAGGCAAATAAGTGTCTTGCAATCGACTCAAGAGTGTAATGGCAGGTAAACTAAATTTTTATAATATTTTTCTATGAACAAAACGGAGTGGAAAATGGAGTTTTTTATTTTTAATCATTTTCTGAAAACTTTGCTAGTTTTGGCCAAAACTGAAACGATAAGGTGGCGTGATTTCTTCGATAGGTCAACTGTGACGCCACCAGCCGGAGTCGAGTTGAGTGTGAGCGCAAACAACATGCATGCACCGCAGTGCAGCATGCAGCGTACTAGTTATCTACAGTAGCTAGAATATATTACTACAGGTCTAACG
>WURT03486260.1:0-15844 GCA_009936505.3 Holothuria glaberrima | reverse complement strand
TCATCTAAAACATCCGGTACCTCATCAAGCCCAGGTTCCCTATTTTCAGTTTTCTCAGGAATCATCAAAGAGCTTTCTTCTGTACTCATTTCTTTGGGAAGAATACCCTCCTCCTCAATAACCCCTTCTGCTCCAGCAGTTTCCTCTGAGTCTTTTTCTTCCTTTGTGATATGTTCACTGTTTTCAAAGATATCAACTGAGGAGGTTTCACCAAAGTTACCATCATCAAGATTAGATATGTCTTCTCTCTTCTCCTCATGCCTGTTTTCATCAAGATTATCCAACAAACTGTCTTCGCTTTCTTCCTTTTCTTTTTCCTTTTCTTCTTCGTTCAACATCTCACCAGTACCTGAAGAATATGTTTCAGTCTGAAAGTCACCATCTAAAAGTCCTTCCAGAACAGTTCCATGATTATCATGAATTTGATCTGAGTTATTTACACCTTGCTCTTGGTCAGCAGTTTGAACTTCCTCGACATTGCCAATCTCCTCCAAATTACTGCCAAAAACCACAAATGGTAGACTTTTGCCTGCATCTCCTTCTTCATGTACCACATCACTAGATTTTTCAGCACTGTTTTCAATAAACTCCCACTTACTTGATGGATCCTTCACTTCATCATCATTTTCTTCATTGGATAAATCTTCTCTCTCGCTTATCTCTTCCAAATTACCACCCTGTACCCCAAACTGACTTTCCATCACTGATGGAATATTTTCCCTAGCATCTTGGTCTTCACATATCTCATCATCATATTTGTCCACACTGTTTTCAACAAACTCCCAGTCACTTGATGACATGTTCACCTCATCATCCTTCTCTTCCATGTATACATCTTCTTTCTCTACCTGTCTGTCACCATCAAGAATATCTGATAAAATTTCCTCTTGTTCTTCAACTTCTCCAACCTCAATGGGATGTGAAGTATAGGTTTCAGTTTGGGTATCTCTGCTTAAGATCCCTTCAAAAATATCTTCCTTGTTATTGTCTGTTTCACCACTGTTAGCTAAACCTTGCTCTTCATGAACACTTAGCTCTTCGTTGACATTACTTGGCTCCTCCAAACTACTGCCTACTAAGGTAAACTGACTATCCATCACAGAGGGCTTAACAGTATGAGGATCTTGATATTTCTGTATTTTGTCATGGTAGTGGTCTGCAATATCCAGAACCTCTTCCCCACCTCTTGATGAAACTTTCTTGTCATCTTTCTCCTCCATGCTTAATTCCTTATCATCCTTCTCCCAAAGAGATGAATGTTCCTTGCTGACTTCCCCAACATTTTCACTGACATGAATATGATATGTAGCACTGAAATCCATCTCACGATGATCCCCTTCCATGGTTGGTGGACTGGCATTCAAGTCAGTGACCAGTTGGACCTCATTTTGAATTTCTTCAAAGACAGGCTGGGTACTTGTTGAAAATTCCTCAAATGTTTGAGGAACTGTGACAGAAGGAATTTCCCTCTCCACATGACAGTTTAACTCTTTAATGGATGGGTCATTGTCAGTTCTTGTCAGGTTGTTAGTAGCACTCACTTCAATGACTTCCTCTTTTCCTTTTCCTTCAAGTTCTTTAGATATCTCTCTCTCACTTCTGTCTTCATCTTCAACAGTTTCAAACTTTTCAAGCTCTTGGTCATTGCTGGTTTCAACATGAAGAGGGTTCTCAACTTCCACACTTTTCTCTGAAGTCTCTTTGAGCCAACTTTCAGGATTATCTTCCTCCTCGATCTCAAATTGCTGGGTTGCTCCAGGACTAGAGACAGACTCTGTTGGCGACGGCATATCGTCTGAATCTTCCCATGCTGGATTGCCAAATTCTGGTAAGTCAATGTCCCGCAAAACTGAGACCTCTATCAATGGTATCACAAGGGGTGGCTGATCAGCACCACTATCCCTGTCTGATGGGCCAGGAAAAGCAATGGCCCCTGCACTTGTTCTATCATCCCTATCCTTATGGGTAATTTGACTTTCTTCCAAAGTAACAAGGTTTGACTTCTGTTCTGATTTCTTTTTCTTCTTCTTCCCACTTTCCTGGGATGGATCATCTTTACTCATGGCTTCACCATCACTTATGGCAGTTTGAACTTCATCTTCTTTTCTGCTAGGATTTTTCTTACCTTCTTCCTTCTTCCTTTTTGTTTGCATTCCTATTGCAAAACTGTCCACTAAAAGCTCAGAGTTAACCAGATTTGCATCTTCCTGATGTCCTCCTGAAAGTTCAACTATTGGCTCATTTTCTTGTTCTTCAGCTCTCCATGCCTCAGATCCATCCCAGGGATCTACTCGGTCTTGGCTCTCCTCACTTGACTTCAGCACAGTTGAGTCCCATGTCTGCTTATCTACTTGGCTATTCACCTCCTCATGGGTTACCACTTTCACATCAACTTCAGGTTCATTGAACACAAAACTATCTTCAAACCCCTTCTTGACTTCTTCTTGTACATTTGGCTGGTTTTCAACCTCTCCCCAAACACCTTCTTCTAATCCTCCGATTTCTCCACCCTCCTTTTCAGTGTCTTGAGTCCACTGCACTTCCTTCACCTCCATGGTCACTAGTTGGTCTGTTGACTGGATCTCTAATGGGAATGTCTCCTGCTCCACATCTTTCACCACTGCCGAGTCCACCAATCTTTCAACAACCCTCTCATTACCATCCTCCTGGTATCCTTCTAAAAGATCTACAGCTGTACCACCTTCTGCTCCTGCATCTCTCTTTGAATTGAATTCATCCACATCTTCTTCCTTCATTTCCCCAAATGATTCAAAGCTTTCCCCACCAATAGGCTGCTCATCTATTTGCTTCTGCACTTCATCTTGGGATGATACCCTATCAGACACCTCAGCTTCATGAAACTGAACACTTCTTCCAAATTCCTTTTCAGATTCTTCACTGTGAAACACTTGAGTGGTAGGAGGGCTGGTATTCACGTCAGCTACCACTTGAATCTCAGGGTTGACTTCCTCTGTCGCTACTTGATCAATATTTGAATGTTCCCCTATAAGAGATGGAATCACCAAATCAAGATTCAATTCCGTATCAGGATATTCCTGACCATCTTCATTGTTTCTGTCAATTTCAACATTAATCTGATCTTTTTTGTCCTCTTCTTCAGCATCCGACAAAACCTCATAGGCTACTTCTCCTTCTATTTCTTCCCCTCCTTCAGATTCTGTACTACCTTCATCTTCACTTGTCTTTTCTTCTGAGTCATCCTCTAATTCCACTTTCTCTACCCCTGTGGCCACCAGGTGGTCTGCTGGCTCAATATTAGAGACTAGCAAATCTTCTTTTCCATCTTGCAATCGTGACATATCTTGCACTTTATCATTAAATCCCTCCTCTTCTCCTTCAAATGATAGATCTGCCATGGTTTTCTGAAATTCTTGACTATTACCCTGATTTGCATCTTCCAGAAAGGTATGAGAATTATCATAAGCTACATCATCTCCTGTGTCATCAATCTTCTCAGAATTAAATCCAGCCAGGTCTTCTGGCTGCTCACCACATTTAAAGTCTCTTTCAAGTGGCTGCTCATCTACCTCGCTACTTGTCTTATCATCAAATGTCAATGTCACATTTACAGCAGGTTCACTGAACATGACGCTATCTGTAAATCCGTTCTCTGCTTCTCCATTAGACTCTCGTAGAGTTTCTAAACTTGTTTTAGCTTTTCCCACTCCTCCTTCCACCTCTTCAGTAATGTGAGTCCATTCCACTTCCTTTACTTCAGAGGTAACTTCTTGGTCTGCTGATGGGAACTCTGGGACAATCACTTCTTGTTTTCCTTCTTCTCTAAATGAAACATCTTCCAGTTCTGCCAAGTCTTCATCAGTCTTTTCTTCAGAGATTTCATCTTTACCACCTTTCGCCATCTCTGCTGTCACAACTTTGTCTGATGGCTGAAACTCTGACAGCAACAATTCCTGCTTGAAGTCTTCTAGCACTGGGGAGTCCTTTGCTCTTTCCTCATCTCTCTTCTTTTCACTTTCAAGTGAAAGATCCTTTGAGGTTTCCTCAAATTCTGAATTGAGGTGACTGATATCTCGCTGACATTCTACAGAGAGATCAACACCTGCTTCATCCTCTACCCCTTCATCTCTCTCCAAATTAAATCCATTCTTATCATCTCCTTGGTCTTTTACCTCCTCAATAGAGTCAAACTGTTTCCAATCAAATGGTTCCCCATTATTCTTGCCCTTAACCTCATCCTGAGATCTAAATCTGACATCTGCAATAGCTTCATTGTGTTGGGTACTATCTACAGGCCACTTCTCATCTCTTTCTTGTTCCATCCTTGACAGTGTTTCAGAAACTGATGTCATTTCATCACCTTCCCCTTCAAATTCTTTCGGTTTTGTAAACTCATCCTTTTCCATTTCTTCAGTCTTATCTTGCTCTGCAGACTGAAAGTCAGGAGGCAACATCTCTGATTTAATATCATGCGTGTCTATTACAGCTTCATTAACTCCCTCTTGAGGGTCTTGTAAAGCATTCTCTGGTGTTTCTTTCGATAAATGGACATCAAATTGCTGCAGTCCACTTTTCTTACTTTCATTGCCACCTGCTCCAAACTCATCACCCTTGTCTGCCACAAGCAAAACATTCTCTAGTTGGTTTGGCTCTTGCAATATCTTGGAGCCAAAATCAGGCAAGTTCAGATGAGTTGTCTCTATACTCAGTATTTTCTCTGATGTAAATTCATTTTTGCTAACAAGCTGAGGATTTATTGGTTCATCAGATTGGTCATCAGAATAAAACTCCTTGTTTCCAACTGAATCAAGAAGCACCTCCTCACTAGCATCTTGACTATCTTTTGTCTGTTCTCTTGTGACATCTTCATCCCCATGTTCCTCACTTTCATCTTCCCTTTCTTCTCTCGGGACATGTGACTCAGACTCATTCTCCTCTTCAACAACACCCTCCACAACACTGACTCCTGCATTAATACCATCGTCTGAAACCATTTCATCTTTTCTCTCCATATGCTCCTGCTGATGAGACATTGCAATGCTATGCTCACCACTATCATCACTATCTTGTCTATCCATGCCACCTGTAAATTCTTTGGTTGCACCTTCATCCAGTTCTCCCATCTCATCATTTGGTTGAATTTCATCTGTTTCCAGTTTCAAACCCACCCCATCATGTTCCTGCCTGAAGGTTTCTTCACCGTTCCTCTCATCCTCATCAGTTTCATCTTTACTCTCATCCTCATCAGTTTCATCCTTCCTCTCATCCTCATCAGTTTCATCCTTCATTTCCTCCATTTTATTTCCCTCTTCATCCTCTTCACTGTCACTTTCAAGTCTTTTAAAATCCTTCCCAGCATGCTCTTCTTGATAACTTTCTCCATTCACCTCCTCTTCATCACCCTTTATCAACTGATGTAGTTCCACCAAGTCTTCATCCACCTTCTCTTCATCTGTGCTTAGACTTCCTCTGTCATCCTCATCTTCAGCCACATTTTCTGCCTCTTCAGTATCTCTTTCAGTATGCTCTTGGAGTACCTCCATATCCAAGTCAGGTATTCCACCACCATTTTCATCAAGAACATCTTCTCTTTCCTCTGCATCCTCCTTCCTGTCATCACCATCCATTTTACCAATCTCATCCTCTTCAGTCATAGCTGACTGGAAACTCAAGTTAACATCTTCTGCTATTATCACATCTCCCGATACACTTTCACCACCACTCATCCCTTGTCTCTCTCCCTCATATTTGTCCTCATCTTTCCTTTCAAAATCTTTATCTTTTGGGTCAAAATTAAGAACAATGCCTGCCAAATTGTCATTTTCATTGTATGGTAAACTGTTTTCAACATTCGTTTCCTCTTCTTGATAATCTTGAAGCTTTTCTGACAACTCCATCCTCAATTCACTCTCCTCAATTTCAACACTGCTAGTACCATCCATGTCCAGCTCCACTAAACTTTGACTTCTTGACTTATGCAGCTCTTCAACTTTCTCTGACAGTTCATCTTCATCAATTTGGGGAGTACTAGTTACAGCATCTTCAACATCTCCAAAGGAGTTGTTTGGTGTCAGAGGGGCAGAATAATTTCTGTCATGTGGAATCTTTACTGGTTTTGTTTGATAACCCTCTCTGTCATGCAGTCCATCATCACTCCAACTTAAAGTGCCTTCCATATTTTCTTCCCTCTGAGACTCTTTAGTTTGAAAGTTGTAGGCATGTGTAGAATCACTTTCAGACTTTGTCCCATTCTCCAAAGGGTTCCAGCTGTTGATATTTCCTTCTTCAAAAGTCTTGTCTCCATTTGTGGCATGAAAGTCAACTAATCTTGTGGAGGCATCGTCAGCATCTTCTCTTGCTTCCAATATAATATTCAAATTCCTGCTATTCACAGTTTCCAGTTCATGATGGGTTCCTACAGAAGTATTGACAAATGTCTCTTCATTATCAATATTTGAGGGAACCAAAACATCAGAACCATCACATAATTCACCAGAATCATCTGTTGTGGCATCAATTGGCTCCTGTAAAGGAAAGTCCAGTTTTCCTTGAGAATCCCCATTTTCAAAAATTCTCTCTTCAGATACATCCTCAAGAGAGTCACTGTCATGTTGATCACTATCTCCAATGACACTCACATCACTTAAATCCTGTACATCAAAGATGACTGCCACAGGGCGCTGCTCGTCCTCCTCTTCTGACACAGCTTCCTGTGGATGATCACCAACAAAGTCAAACAGAGCAGAACCAGTTGCATCACTCTTTGTTTCCAAAGTTTCTGTGGAAAATTTCATTTCCACATTGTGTTGATCATTCTCAGAGAAACTGTCTGTCTCTGCACTCGTGAAGGGATGGTCTTTCAGGAGAACAAAAGACGATTCAGCATTCACTTCCTCATCAAGCTGTGATGATGACGATGATCCTTTTTGGTAGTCATCTGTATGAACATCACTTCTTTTATCAAAACTTCTTGATAAATTCCCATCATGCAACTGGTTTGCACTTCCTGCTTGAGAGACAACCACATCACCTCCTGATGATGGTGTAGGATGGCTTTCTTCAGCAAACTGTTTTTCCTCTTCTTTTGTTGGTACATCCCCAGTAAAGTCAAACAACACAGACCCTTTTGTATCATTGTTTGTCTCCAAAGTGTCAGTGGAAAATTCCTTTGTCTGATCGTATTGATCATCCTTATTACCCTCAACATTCACAAATGGATTGTTTCCACGTAAAACAGAGAACAACTCATCTGTTTCCTCACCAACCTGAGATGATGATCTTACTTGGCCATCATCAATATGAATATCACCTTCTTCATCAAAACCATGTGATAATGTACCATCATGCAACTGGCTTGCACTTCCTGGTTGGATAACAACTAAGTTGTCTTGTAACGATTGTGTAGGGTTGCTTTCCTCAGACAACTGTATATCCTTCTCTTCTTGCACAATGTCTTGTGAAAGATCTCCTGCTGTGAACTCAAGCAGCAAAGATCCAGTTGCACCGTTTTTTGTTTCTGAAGTTTCAGTGGGAAATTCTATTGTCTGATTATGTTTGACATCCTCCAAAGAAAAATTCACTTCAACATTTGCAAAAGGATTGTTTCCATGAGGCAGAGAGAACAATTCATCATTCATGTCTTCACCAATCTGTGGCGGGGACGATCTTCTTTGGTCTTCTTCTCTATCAATATCAACCCCTTCATCAAAACTGCTAAGTGCAGTTCCATCGTGCACTTGGCTTGTTCCATCAAGAGGCTGGAGGGCTACCTGTGAAGTTAGTGTGGAATGTGGGGTACTCCCTAAAGGCTGGAGGACATGCAAGTCACTACTGACAGGTTGTGTTGATTGCGAAGGAGCAGTATCACCAAGGTCTAACAAAAATAATGAATCTGTTGGTCCCTTTTCAGGTGAAGGGTCATCTAGAGAGTGAGCCCCTACATCTATTGTCTGACTTCCTTCACTCAATGCAACAGATGGGGATGCAGTAGTAGCAAATGGGTCAAAGCTGAACAAATCAAATTCTGAAGATGTTGGCTGAGTTGCCTCATTTGAGGGGGAAGGGGAACCCATAGGATCGAAATCTAGCAGATTAAATACTTGCTGCGAGCTTTGAGCTGTGGATACATCGTTGGCATGGTTATACTCCTGTGCAGGCAAAGTGCTCTCTACATGAAAAGGATTAGAGTTGTTAGTGTTACCATGCAATGTAAGAGGAGGCCCAAAAGGGTTAGAAGTCTGTGAGCCAAAAGTTTCAAAACCACCCAAAAGATCTGTAGTTTCTACTACCTTAATTTCAGTTGCTTCGCTTTCATCCTTGCTCTCATTATCCTTCCCATCCTCTTTGAGATCTGTCTTCTCCTCTGCTTGCCCTGACAGGAAGTTCTGAGTGAGAGGAAGAATAACTTTTCTGGAAGCATTAGCATTACCCTGATAAAAAGAAGATAGACCTGTACAATCAAAACTCTGAGATTCCAACAACAGGCCAGCTGAGTCAGAAGATAAGTGAGTTTCTAATTTGTTTCTTAAATCTGCATCAAGTGAAAAAATTCCAAGTTCCCTCTGCAAACTTTCATCATCTATAAGGTAGACTGCCACCAACAGTAAGGCTGAAAGACCTCTGGATTCACAAAATTCATTAAATACATCCCCTCCTTCCAGTTTCTGAAGAAGTTGCTGAAAAGAAAGCAAAAAAAAAAATGTTTAGAATATTTCTGCAAGACATTTTCTCTTAGATCAGTTTTAGGCCTACCTGTATTGTCCTTAACATATCCCTATGCCCTCAGACTTTAATTTTGGACAATTTGAAAATAGATTGACATACCTACTACATGTCAAAATATCTCCTAAAATCCGAACAGGGCAAGGAACATAAACATGGCAGTAAGTTATTTACATCACATGATCTCTTCAGTCAACCAGAATGCAAAAATGCATTGAGGTTTCGATGATGCATATGTTTTATTCCCAATAATGCCATGTTATCCCATTTCTTTCAGTCACTGGTGGTGTAGGAAAAAACCAGAATGCAAAAATGCATTGAGGTTTCCATGATGCATGTTTTATTCTACATAATGTCATGTTAGCCATTTCTTTCAGTCACTGGTCAAATGTCCTCTTAACATATTGGAAAATACAGTTTTGTGTTTATATTTGATCTTGGGAGTTCTTGGGAAATTTTGCATTTTGACCTTTGGCAACCCCAGACAACAATGTTGGGAATTCTTGCAAAATTTTGCTTTTTGACCTGTGGTGACCCCAGGTGATGTGCTTGGAAATTCTTGGGAAACTCTGCTTTCTAACCTGTGGTGACCCAGATAAAAATCTTTGGAATTCTTAGGAAATTTTCCTTGTTGACCTCTAATAACCCCAGATAAATATCTTGGTTTTGACACCAGTGACCCCAGATGACCTTTGACCTTCACCATAACACATGTGCAAACAAAGTATGAACAAAGTATGAAATCTATCCAAGCTTTCTATCTCAAGATATCATGTAAACAAGGTTTCCAGAGTTTTGACCCCCAATTACCTATGACTTACACCAAATACAACAGGATTCTTTGTCTTACCATTACACATCTTCATACAAAGAATGAAATTCATCCATGCTTCCTGCCTCAAAATATCGTGTTAACAAATTTTTCAGAGTTTGACCCCCAGTGACCCCAGATGACCTTTGATTCCCAACAAAAAAAAAATTGAGATCTTTCTCTCACCATAATGCATCTACATCCTAAGTATGAAATTAATCCAAGCTTCCTACCTCGAGATATTGTGTTAGCAAAGCTTTCAGAGTATACCCCAGAGACCCCAGATGACCTTTGACCTCCACCAAAAACAATAGGGTTCTTCCTCTCACCATAACATGTCTACTAACTAAGTATGAAGGTAATCCAAGCTTCCTACCTTGAGATATCGTGTTAACAAGGTTTTCAGGGTTTGACCCCTGGTGACCCAAGATGACCTTCGACCTCTACCAAAAACAACAGGGTTCTTCCGCTCACCATAACACATCTACACACTAAGTATGAAATTAAACCAAGCTTCTTACATCAAGATATGGTGTTAACAAGGTTCTCAGAGTTTGACACTGGTGACCCCAAATGACCTTTGACCACCAAAACCAATGAGGGTTCTCCCTCTTACAAAAACGCATCAAAACACTAAGTATGAAATCAATCCAAGCTTCCTACTTTGAGATATCATGTTAAAAATTGTTTTCAGAGTTGACCCCTGGTGACCCTTGACCCCAGCCAAAAACAATAGGGTTCTTCCTCTCACCATAATGCATCAACATACTACGTATGAAATCAATGCAAGCTTCCTAACTTGAGATATCGTGTTAACAAGCTTTTCAGAGTTTGACCCCCCGTGACCCCAAATGACCCTTGACCCCTGCCAAAAACAATAGGGTTCTTGCTCTCACCATACTAAGTATGAAATCAATCCAAGCTTCCTAACTTGAGATATTGTGTTAACAAGGTTTTCAGAGTTTGACCCCTGGTGACCTCAGATGACCTCTGACCCCCACCAAAAAACAATAGGGTTCTTCCTTGCAATATGGGGCATCTATGAACCAATTTTAACAATTGTCAGACTTTCCCTTCTAGAGATATCTTGTTAACAAGCAAAGTGCCACAAACACAGGCACACACACACATGTAAGTAGGTTTTACATACAAACCGAGGACTTCATTGTTATCTCCTTTGTCTTTGCTTCCTTAACCCTAACCTTAACAATAGACAGTCTATTGTTGAAAATTTCCAGGACTTGAGAAATCTGTTGAATTTCTTTCAGAGGACCTGAAGTCCATTGTTTAGGTCCTCAGTCTGAATGCCAAACAAACTCACACCCTCCCAAACATACACACACCCACATGCATACACACGCCATCATGAATGCATAGGTTTTTCTAACCATCGAAACCAAAAACACCTTACGACAACACTTTTAAAGCATCTTTCTTATTTTGAATCTTTTTAACAAGAGTTGGTGATACCTTTGAGGATGAGGTCATTTTACGCCACGTTATAACATATGTTAAGGCCCTTTATTTGTGAACATCTTTTTCAAGTAAAGGTGTGTTTCCTCTCATTTTCAGTTAAATGGTCATGCTGATAAAAGATTTTTAAACAGACAAATTGGCTTGTCTCAGGATGAAAGTCAACACCAAGTACACAGGATGTAACCTTTTTTTGATACCAAAAACTTTATTTTGGCTGTTTCTAAATCCTTTCAGAAGTCATCAATAATGTCTTCCTTACCAAGGATACTACTGGTGGAATATTTTGACTACGCATGGCAGGGAACAGCAAAATATTCTACTGAAGATAATATAGTACCTATTTACATCACTTATAAAGTAGTTTGCAACTATCATAGCATACTACCATTTATCAAGGCTCTCCTGATAGGGTCATGTTGCCTAGCAACCAATGGTACCTTAAGTTAATTATTGACTGGAGGACTGAAGGTAAAATAAACAAATTTTGATATTTCAGAGGAGGAAATACTACTGCTAACTCATGCAGTACAGTTTTAACAACACCAAACATCAATACATTGATAAGTTTATACTCTAATCTACACTATAAACCAAACTTGAACTATACGAAACATTTTGCACCAGACATTTAAAGCCCACACCTGGTATGTTGCAGGCATGGTACGAAATGATTTCCAGCTATACATCCGCTCTTTAATGAAGACAATGTGTCACCCTTTTGAAACATTGTCCTGCCAAACATTGTTTCATTAACAAATCTAATGAAACTGAAATACAGGGCCAAGGCCACATCTCATCAATTTTTTTTTCCTTTGACACCTGTGTGTACATATCCTTTAGCAGTATTTTAAGCCATGTGATGACAGAGGAGGATATTATCTAATTACCATTCCCATAGGTATCCTTGAATTCCCTAAGCCTAAAGAATGCCAGGATAGCTGCTTGCGAATATCCAAACTCCAGAATACACTGACACTAATGAGGAATAACACTCATGCTAATAATCCAAGTATCTGACAATTAAGCATGCAAATCTAATTTTTAGAGGAAATTTTTCAGGAAGTATGAAAACTGAAAAAGAGGAAAGAAACAGAGAGTTTGGAAAAAAGCTAAAACAGACAATCTGTTCACTCCAAAATGCTTTCTGTACAGATGAATTATTACCACTCAGAGTATGTATAGTGCACTTTTCCATAGACTTACGTAAAACATAACTCAAGTGCCAAACTGATGTACTTAACATGAATTATTCTTAATGTTTTCTTTAAAGTGGAAGATATTACCATGAGGTTCTCTAGAGTAGAAAAAGATCTGTTTCAGTCAATATCATCTTTTGCAATATGGAAGCCAATCATGTACAGTTTTACTTAACTATGTTAATTTTTTTTTTTTTTTTTTTTGGTATCCTTCAAATAATTTAATCCTGTACAGTACTTAAAAGGTACTTATCTAAACATTAGAAAAATGAGGACTCATCTTTGTTCAACTAGGCTAAACATATAAGGACTTCGACCCATATGTACCCAATATGCATAAAAAGGGTATGCTGGAAAAAGGGAACATGGTATATTGCCACACTTTGGCTTTAGAGATTTTTCTTGTCATGTCAATAAAATAGATGATTTTGATGCAGACATGGTGGTGAAAAACCCCCTTGGAAGCAGGTTGAAAGGAGGAAGGGGCAAGAACCATGCAACTAATTACAGGGGTGGGAACCCTTGAGGTGTTTAATCAATGCAGTTTTCCTGACCTTAAATCTCATTATGAGGAACTATATACTGAAGGTAAGGGACACACTTTTCCATTAAAGAAGACCCCATGTTCCTGAGATAGCACTAATTTTGTTGAACATTTGAGGGTCAGGAAGCCACTTGGCTCTTTGAGGATCCTATACCACAGTGATCATTGATGAACACCAGCAAGATTTGCGTTTTCTTTTCTACTAGTGCTTAGAGGTTAACAATGCAGGCATGTACTAATTGCTCCCAATCCTGCTCTCAGGACTGCTATATGACATCCGACAGACATGAGTGTATCCCCAGTCTTAAGCCACTTCCCCAAAGGCTGGGAGTAATGGAGTATCCTTGCTCTGCACCACTGCTCAACAGCTGAACCGAGCAAAGTGGACAACTTCCTGAGTGGGCAACTTCTGGACACGGAAAACTAGACACCCATTCACTAATTCACACATTTAAAGCCTATCAGCATCATTGCAACAGCTATGCTGAATAAGTAAATTTTAGTCCCTAGAAAATTTCTGGGTGGTTCCACTGGAATTTGATCCAGGGACCTCAAGTACTCAAGGCAATGAATGTGCATATTCAACATGTACCACTGTCAAGTTTTCTTTCAATGAGGTCAATAAATAGATCATGTAATTGTAACATGTGGAAGGGATTTAACAGATATATAAATAAATCATTCAGTTTACCTCTATAGAGCAAGGAACGGTGCTGAGTCCAATGGTTAAATCATTCCCTGAAACAGATTTGTAATCTTTCCGGAGAACATCCATCGCTGAAAGACCTGAAAATAAAAGATATATATCATAGATGAAAATAGCATCAGCAATCTCACACTTTCTCAGTATCACCTGTGCTACTCAAGATTTGAAAACTAATGTTACAGGGCTTCTCGTAAGCAATCATTTAAGTGGTAGCTTGTAATTGTTGAAAGTTCTACATAGCTTCAAAGAACACAAAACAGACCAGATACAGTGTATATAACAACAAAGGAATAGTTGGTGAAGTTCTACTGGGAAGTATGTGAGTCTTTGACTGAATATTACTAGGGTACAGAACCAGGACCACCTCAGTCCATAGCACACCCAGGCAATTGCCAGAAGCCATGATTTAAGGGAGGCCCTAAGATCACAATTTGAAAGGAAATATACATTGCTTGGTTCTGGGGACCTCAAATATTCTAAAGATGGTCCTGTAGAGAACGGCTCTTACCTGATATATCAAATTTAGCTCTTTGCAAAGAGTCAAAAATGTCTTGATGAACTACATTTGGACAGAATTTCCTTAGTTTGTCAAGAACTTCAATATCTTTAGGAGTGGTTCGTCCTGCGTCTGAAGACAAGTTTACAGTATCAAGGAGAATAGTACCTGTGGTAGACAGAAACAAAATGGGATATTAAATATCCATCAACCTTATTCATGACAGAAAGACATCTGTGGTTGAGGGAAAGACAATGAGATAAAGACCGAATATATCAAATGTAAAACAGGGCATACTATGCAGTCAACCCAAACTCATTCTGGAAAATATCAGTAGAATCTTTCAAATCCCTCTCCTTTCTTTCACAAGTATTCCCAATAATGCTTCAGAATGTGACTACTCTAGTTAAACAGTGGATATAACTTAATAAAGTGTTACCTGACTGAAATGTGAACCAGATATGATTTACCATTCCTGGACAAATCATTTTGTGGCTGGGGTGACTAGACTTTCTCATTAATTGTTACAACCACTCTGGCCCGGGTTCGATTCCCAGGTTCGATTCCTTAATTTAGGAATTTAGGAGAAAATGAAAATTTGATTAATAAAATTGATAAATTGGACTGAATTGTTCAACTTGATGACATGAAAACCCTGCTATATTGAACTGTTGTCTCTGGACATAAATTGCTAGGAAAAGACATTTGTTTGCAGATCATAAATATGTAAAGTCTCAATTGACATCAGAATTGGATCAATAATTGAGTTTGGTGATCATAAATGAGTGACTAAAAGTATGGTATCAGCTCAGGACTATAGTATGGTGCAGTATAATTATGCAATTCAGGAACATTTTAGTAGTTGCATTATCTCCAATTTATAAATTTTTAAATAAAATCAGTAAATTTCACACTTCTGAAACTTTGTGACATAACCATTCATAGCCATTTCATGATTCAAAACATTTGCTATACAGTAGTACTCTTGAGCTCAACCCAGATGGAATTATCAGAGCTCAGCAAATTCCACACTACTTGGCCATTGCATGGGGCATTAACACCAGCCACAGAATTGATTTAAAACAGGACTTTTTTAACACGTTGCTTTATTATGAAAGTGCTATCTTCAATTTTGCATTCTTCTGCACAGTATGTCCATTTCAGTTCAGGAGAAATCAAACAGGCTTTCTAGAAGGATCAATTTAATTCTCTGATATATTTCAAAGCACACCTCATGCTGTTTGAAATTTCATCACAGTAATTAATATTTCTCAAACAGTTCAATCATACCTTCACATGAAACTAATAGGAATAAGTTCTCAACCTACTTAACAGGCAACATATCTAATAAATGGAGATGACAGTATCTCCTTACTCATGGAAGAAAACGGCATTATATAAAGGTAAATATGTCATGCAGGCAAATTTCTACCAAGTGACAGGCAATCTACATACTGTTCAATACACCAATGGAAGCAGACAGAAATGGAAGGGATAAAATATGCCACTGCCTTGTAAACATATTATGGACTTCGTACATGACAGAGCAATAAGCTGATATTGACATGTAAAGATATCCAAGTACACAGTACATTAATGACTGTTCAAGTATTCCTTAAAATAAGCAAAGCTTATCAATCAATATAAATACTACCCAACTAATAGCTGATATTTTGCTTAAAGGCAACCTGTCTGTTGTCTCATACTGCTATAATGGTGTGTACCTTAATTCTGCTTTCTGCTACAAAAATAATTTTTAGTAGCTCCTACCAAAACTATTATGTAGTATATATACCCTTGAAGACAACATTGGTGTCTTTGGATATAGGCAACTAAAACATTCATCTTCTATTAAAGTAACATGGTGATAGTGGCTTGTGTCATCATGTGAGAAGACATCAGCAGGAGTTATCTA
>WURT03486149.1:0-21941 GCA_009936505.3 Holothuria glaberrima | reverse complement strand
CATTGCTATCTCGAGATATCGTGTTTACAAGGTTTTCGACTTTTGACCTCTGGTGACCTCAAATGACCTTTGACCTCCACCAAAAACAGTAAGGTCCTTCCTCTCAACATGACATATCTATATACCAAATATGAAAAGTGTCGGTCATTGCTATCTTGAGATATCGTGTTTACAAGTTAAGCGTCACATACACACACGACATCACCATTGCATAGATTCCTTGCCTGCTTTCGGCAAGGAATCAAGAATGTGTAGAAAAGTTGATAACAACTTGCCTTCTTGACCGTGGAACAATTTTCAGTAACGATCAGAATGCCGTTGCACCGTGTACCCTCCTGCGAAATCACCATGACATCGCATGACAAATAACCTCCCGCTGAAAGTGTCGCCACTGGAGATTCCCAGTAGCGAGCGTAGTGACGGTGCATTTGCATTTACCCCAGGCGCGAAAGTACAGGGGTGCTCTATGCCTCTGCGAGATTAATCATTTTTCTATTGCTTTATTTTTTCTTACCAAACGGTGCATCGTATTGCCTACATTGGTAATGCACACATAGTACACCCCCGTGACCACCCACCCTCTAATAAAGACATATATCAAGTTGTAAGGCAAACTACATTACGCATGGGCCTGGATAATTGTGGCCGACATGACTGACGGAGTCGGGACGATCTCTTCCTTAGTCAGTGATACTGTACTGTGCACGTCAGGTGAAGGCAGGAATGTATGAGCACTTGATGTCAGGCCTATCCCATAGTACCCCAACCATAAAATACATCGCAAGTAGCTCAACAACGCACCATTTGCTATTTTCCAAATGGAAGCCCCGTACAGTCCACAAAGCAGATAACCTTCATAGCAGGTGTCGAATATGTACTCCTCTTTTGACGTACATATTCTAACACCTGCGAACAATTACACTGTCATACAGAGATTATCCAATTTCGCTATATTCATGAGCCCAATTTGATTTTTACCTCTCGACTGTTGATTGGTTTCAATATATGAATATTCATACCGCACGACAAAGCTTCAGCTGTAACGTTCACTTTCACGCAGTAAGTCAATGGGACTTCACTGTGTGAGCTCGAAGCAGGCGAAATCACACACTTAAGCCCCATTGACACTTGTCGTTCGAAAGAGCAAGGTAATCAGACTTGCTTTAATCGTTTTTACGTTGAATATTTATAATTTTTGTTTGTTGTGATCGTATATATGAATAGTTAATAGCGTACAATTTTTACGCAGTTTGACGAAGAATTCTTGCGAAAGTTCGCGGACGGTGGTATTGCGAGTGCAGTCAGTGTGCAGTAGCAATACACGTCCGTCTGCAACAAAGCAGACTGTTTGTTTCAAGCACACCTATTAATCTACCACGGTGGTTCTTCCGTGGACTGACCATGAAGGTCAATAGAACATTAAATACCAACCCCCGCGTGTGAGATGTAAGGTGGTTTTCATTATATCAGGTAAATTCAAACAACACATACCACTCACATAGCTGGTAGCCTAAATTTTATATTGAAATAGTATCCTTAGCTGTGAGCTGGTTGCAGTTGTTTTAGAAACGTTATACCAGCACGAGACCTTATTAACAGAAATACTCGTCTATGATTTTTACTGAAGTAACATGAGTAGAAATAGAATAAAACATCGAATCAGCAGCTGACTGGCTAAGCATTGAGCATATGTTATAGAAAGACGGTATCTGGCGCAATACATAGTTTTGATCATAACTTGCATTTGATGTTGACGAACGATTTTATCATTGGATGAAATTATTGCATTAATATCTCGAATAACAATACTTTACAATTTTATATACAATAGGAGAAGACAGTGTTGTCACTCATGATCTCCCCCATTACTGTAATTGCTTTCCAAGAAAAGGGCAATCATATAATGAATATATGATACTTTGTAGTAAATTTGTGCGATTTGCAATATCATGCAAAGAGAGCTACGCATATTATAAAACAACAAACAGCTGCTAAGGACTACCTATAATGCATGCTTTCCACCACAGTGAGGTCATCTACGGTATCGATTCACTCACCTACATGCAGACACGTGTAGCTCACTAATTTGCGTCAATTTTATCAACTCAGGTAAACCCAAGTGTTGCATGTTCCTCGTGTCCCCAACAATACGGTATGCTCCATTCGTGGTCTTCCATAAACGTAACCTTTCACTGCGACTCTGCGCAGGGTAAGGGATCGTTGACTTCCGGAAATGACAATGGCGTACATTCGCGTCACACACTCTCGCGCCACTAGCTGCTAAATTATGGTGCAAGTTCTTGATCGCTGAACAGGCTCGGGATCCCGGTGTGAGCGGTTTGTGTTCATCTTGTTCATGTCTGTGACTTTCGTATGACTGTTTCCTGCAGACACTGTGCTTCCTCGAGTGCTGGATCGCTTAGCTCGGATTTTTACTTTCGTTTCTTCATCAAGATATGTTTCAAGTTCTTGAACTTCTTCTGTTATCTCCTTTAATTCGCTCTCCATTTTCGCAATTCTTTCGTCTTTCGCTTTGTCATCCTTTGAAAAGCGCTTTAACCTCAGTTGCAGGTCTCTTACTCTCTTTTCGCTCTCCTCTTTCTCCTCAAGAAGCTCCGCAACTTTTTCCTTTAGAAACTTTTCAGCGTCCTGAGTCTGGCTCAATTCCCTAGCCAAGAAATCTGCCTGAACCATAAAACCATCTCTTTGCTTAAGTTTGTCTTGTTCTCTGCCTTCATTGAATTCTTTAATTTGACGTTCAAGATCTTGAATTTTGTCGTTTAATTCTTTGTTTTCATCCCTCAGTCCATCCAGCTGTAATTCTGTTGCATGATATTTTGTCACAAGTTCTTCGTAATTCATAGGAGATTCTTCATTTTCCTGTTCTTCCCTATCCTTTTTGTCTGAATTTCTCTCACCTCCCGAAATTCCTGTTGACTCACCTTGAGCGGCATCCTTCTCTAAGACGGAACCAGATTGACTCGGCTCACCTGTATCTATCGACGCTAAAGTTGTGGTGGCTTCGTTATCAGCAGAATACCCTTCCTCGATCTTTGTCACCGATGATGAAGTGTCGATTTGCTCTGGCTGACTTTCCTCATGAGATTCGTCACCTTTGCCTTCGACATTCGTTTCGAAATCTTGTTGTGGCTCGGTATTTTCTTCTTTCCCCTGGTCCCTACTATCTCCCTCTGGTTCCAGTTCAGATTCTGTAACGCTTTTCTCTGTTACTGAATCTAAAGGAACCTCCACTGTCTCTTCCTCTTTTACGTCAGCTTCCTTTTTCGACTCTGCCTCGACTTTTGACTCTGACGTCACGTCGGTTACTTCCGTTTCCTTAACACGAACGTCAGTGTCAGTCTGAGATTCTGGCGGTTTTTCTTCTCCTTTGTTTTCATCAGCTCCCCCATTGTCCTCATTTACTTTGTCTCCCTGCGTTTCTTCTTCCTTATCTTCATGTGTTTCTTCTTCGTTCCCCTTCGTTTCTTCACCCAGCTCTGATTTGTCGGTCTCCTCCGGGGATGCAGTTTCATCTGCCTCGGGGGGCTTACTCTCAATAGTAACTTCATCAGACGCTTCATTTGTGACTCCACCTACTGCTGAATCAGGTGTCGTCTGCTCGTCTTTGACACTTTCATTTTCTGCCAAATTTTCAGTTGTTGTGCTCTCTATTATGCGAGGACTGGGCGACTCCTTTTCGCTGCCGTTGTTGTTATCCTCCGAATCGGGGGTGGGTCCCGCGGCAGTCGGGGCATTGTTCTCCATATTGTCTTCTGCGTTCAAAGCCTGCAATAAGACAGATACCAGAAGAGTAATGAGATACTGGTGCACGTACCTGCAGGCAGACTATATATAAACTTCGTAGCATCAACAAGAAACCATGGCTGTATCCATGGCGACGACACTTAACAGCATGAGATCAGTACCATGTCACAATATCATATCATATTACCGTTATGAACGCCGTTCGCAGAAATCATTCGCCTGTGCACTGAGCGGGGTCATGGCTAACAAGCGATGCGTATCTCTAACTGCCTTTCACAATGGAAACTTTTCAATATGAGATACCGTGGATAAGTTTGTCGGTAAAACATGATCCTAAAGCCGTTTCAACCTCCTCGAAGTATGTTTCATAAACATGAGCCGTGAATTTCAAACGATAATTTAACTGCCCTTTAGAATGATTATCAATGACAAAATCTGTGTCAATTGTTTTCGTTAGACAGAGCTCAATGAACTTCATGATATCACCGTCTGTATATCATGATGCTGAAGTTCAGAGAGATCAGACCTTGGAGATTTGAATTCTCGATAGGGCCTTCTAAAACGGATGTTATGAATATATTTTAAAGTAAATTAGCTCTACGAATCCTTAAGCTCCTTTTCGTCATTTAAAAATAACGATACGAACCGAATCACCTGTGCTTTCTCAAGCAATGTAACACCTCTGGATCTACCATTAGGCTAAGCCATTGATTTACTCTCGTTGTGCCTAAATAACTTATAAACCTTAGAGCAAATCGTCCAACAGTAGTGTGGGCAAGCAATGAAATGCGTTATCCCTCCTCCTTTTCACTTCACAACTTTAAATTTTGCGTGTTAAATTTCTTTTCTTTTTGTTGGGATGGGGTGTTCTTAGACTAACAACACAAACTCACAAAGGGAGAAAGTAGTCGCCCTAAGCTCACTTTCAAAAATCTGCTAAATCTTACAGATCTCATATTTTGCTCACAAGTTTCTTTCATCATATGTCTCAGTATAAAACATTAAAAATTGAAAGTAAAGCAAGGAGTTATTCTGCATGAATTGAACAAGTAATTAACAAAGATATTGTCAAGTGGTTGACAGGAGCCATTCCTGAATTAGGATGACAGGTACACCAATTTAAGTTGAGGGAATGGATTTTCCCTTTCACCTACATGATTATATCGGAGGAAGTGATTTTCAGTTGGAATTTCTTCTTCAAGCTGTGCAGCTCTTAAGGCAGACTAGAAGCCGTGCATCCCATCCATGCAATATCACTTAGTCACCAACCGAATTCACAGATTTTTTGGTTTCAAATCTAATAAAGATGAGACTGCCTCCTACACAAATCGGATGTATCATACACACTGCAAAATATACGAAACTGTACTATAACTTATCCATCCCATCTTATGGGTGCACCCCTAGAAAGCCTGCAAGGTCACGAGGACACTGACACATATTTTTGGGTCAAAAATTATTTCGCCCAAGTCGAGTCATATTGACTGCTAATTTACGCAAATTGCGGTCATCATTTGAAAAGGTTCCTTCGTGTTACCTCGTGACCATGCATGTGCCATTCTGGTCATATGCGTATGAAACTCTTCCAATTTGGGGGCAGAAAATGTTTTGCCCGAATCTCAAAAAATTGCCCGAATTTCGTTGCAGTTCAGGTGCATAAAATAGACCACCAAAACACTACATGCGGTCGAAGCGAGCGAAAATGTTTGCACATTTTTCGGGCATTTGGTTAAAAATTCGGGAACTCAGTAAAAAATTCGAGCAATCTTTTCACTTTTACTTCACCTCCGCCGGAATTTCACCTATTCTGTGCCCGAATATGTCAGTATGTGTCGTTTCCTGCCCGAATTTTCGACCCCAGAATTTTTTTTTGGGGGGGGGAGTCTTCAGTCTTCCCCCTGCCCCGCCTCGTACGCCTATGATTCTGGTCAAACTTGCTAACCGGGTGAGGTACGTTCATACATACAAAGGCATTTGAGGAAGGGTAGTATTCATATTGCAATATAATTCAAGAAGGGTGTCTCAGTTCTTTTGGAGATCAGAGTCGTAAGGACCGTCCTTTTCGCAATGGAGTTCGTTGGACCATGGGCTCGGGCCCTTTGACCAAAGGGCTTGCACTCATACAAACGGTATGCGAAAGTTAGGTGAAGAAACTGCCTAATTAAGGAACAAGGATCTAGTGTGGGAGAGCTGGGGACTACCTGTGTGTGAGGTAGATTAGGCCTGCACTGCTGACCCGACTCATAGGTTACATCCAACTTGGGCACATGATGACGATGTTCGTACCATATAGGCGTGCATATTGTATGTCTCTTTTTATTTCTCAGTTAAAGATAGACTGGGAGATCTGGACTGCAAATAAGATTCTTTTCTGCAAGCCCTTTGATCTGGGGGCGGCCTTTTGGGCCCATGAAAAAGTGGATCGTACTTGCTTTGTAGATCGAATCTTCAAATAGTTTAACGTCTTAGAGTGTAACATTCACACCCAACAATTAACATATAATCTTTCTCCATAAACAAGGCCGTTTTTATCATACCAAGACTATTACTGGTAGGTAAGTTAGTAATTGGTACTTATTTTGTGAAGAGGATCTTTATGTCTTTTGATATAAAATTAGAGTAGGCGAGTGAGGGAAGGACAGTGCTACCCCGAGAAAAATATGTCCCATTAAAAACGTTCCTTCCCCTTTAAAATGAAAACAAAAGATCCTACAGCCTTCTTTTGTACCTCTTCAGTAAAACAAATCCCATCTCCCGGTATATTTCCATACCCCCCCCCCTACCCACCTGAGGTATGTTTCCACACCTTGTGTAGCTACGGGCCTGATTTGTATAAAAAAAATGGCAACGAATCCATTCTATGCATGCTCACGGCTTAGTCAAATCATCTATAGGTAATATTCTGTTGACCATCACAGGTGTATGGGACTTTCGATATGGGGGAAAATGCCTCTGCCCCCCACTCCTTCTTATACGCCTATGTTTGACCATTTCATTTCATAATCTCTTATTCACTGTGTTACTTGTATCGAAAAATCTGAAACTACTTTTAACTCCGTTAAATGTAGGGACCCGAGAGTCATGCCTCCTTACATCGCCAGTTTTTACAGTAAACCTTGGAGAAGTCACTCGGCTTCCAGGCAGTATAACATCCTAGCCCAAACATGGCGGATACCCACCCTTGATAGATGTCTTTCCCAAATGCTACTAGAAATGCCACTGTTTTTTTTAAATTTGTTTATCATTGTTGATTGTTGTATGTCGATTACCGATTACCAACTGAATGGGAATGATGTTGCAAAAGGTTTTACCTGTAAATACGAGTTAAACGTTACAACATTTGCATGGCAAGGCGAAGCAACCTCTGGAACGGCTGGCCACACGACAAGAGGGAGGAGGGTTGCTACGGACGCAGTGGTCATTTTATTAGTTTTATGTTTATCGAACAATTTAAGCAAACATCTCATTAAGCTCTGGTCCTCTAATTGGTGTGTAAATCTCTTGTAATTAATCTTTCAATAAAACCTTAAACGGTGACCACAGTAACTTAACATACAAATCAAATCGTAGCTAAGTTACGAAATGATAACAGCGAGATATGCATTCAGGTACAGTAACCATTGTCTTGGCAACGCTTCAAAGAAAAAGTATAGCAACAGGATATCTTATACAAAATAGACATCTGGACATACTATTCACCCTCATTTTTCCTTTTGCGTTTTATCTTTTGCTTTTACTTATAGTTTTATTTTTTATTTCCTTTTTTGGGGGGGAGTGGTTTTTGTTTTACAAGGGAAGACTACTTCAATTATAAACGCTTTTCAAAATAGGATGGGAAAGTCGCCTGGGTTGTGTACAGCAGTAGCCGCTTGGCCTGTTAACTTAAAAAGTCTTTCTCGTAGAATTAAGCTATTCCTTTTCTTTCTGCCCGTGTAAACAACTCTTAGAATTTGAACGCAACTTCAACTCTGAACCCATCATGAAAATCATTTTCGAGGACAGTCAGTGAGGAGTGTGAAGAATTTCAGGAAAGAGGACAAAAAGATATTTTATTAGGCTTACTGAATCCAGAGGGAGTGAAATCCCCTAAGGCTAAGGGACTATGCTGAGTCTAAGTAGACAACTATTTCAGCAAATATGTGTAGTGTTTTTCCTTGCAGCCGTCGTGTATCTCATTGTAATTTCACTGATTTAATGACGAGGAAATCAATAAGCCTGTATCAGTTTCTGTGTAAAATTTGAAAGCATGAATCACCATCACCTTCCTTCACGTAACGTACCTGCCTGACACGAGGCCGAATTCTACAGCAACATCCAAAATAACAAATCTAGCTGAACAGCTGAACGTAATAATTTGGTGTACAGTACCTTGCACTTTATGGCTCACACGTACTCAAGTACTGGCATCTCTTTCAAATCAGTTTGTACTATTTGGGGCTGATATATGAACCTTTGAACTCATGAAGCTTCATCTTCCATAATTGTGTTTGTTTAAAGTCCAAACATTTCATTCATATTTTGATTCATGAGATGAAAGTGCGGCTGCCGTCATTTATGTCGGTCATGCATGCACTGGAATGACATCATATAGTGGGATGCTTGATGCCGCCTGCGGAGCGCACTCTTTTTGCTTAGCCACCCTTTTTGCTTAGCCCCTCTTTTTTCTCAAACAAACATGTGACTCAACAAGGAATAAACCGCCTATACAATCAGACGACCTGCTACTGTACGAAGGCAAGCTCGTAAGATGCTTGATGGCTTGAAGCTTCCCACTAGATCGCACATCGAGTGTAAGTTTCTCCTCAAGAGTTTTCTCTTATATCAAACTTATATTTAAATTAAAATATATCAATAGTTGTTTCTATAAGGGAAAACGACCCCTCCCCCTATACAAATACCCATACACAATTGTGGACATGTGTGGATGAAAATTCCGGTTGTTTTCGTTATGACGCATATTACTCTTTTAAGGAAAATGCAAGCACAAACATTAGTTGCGGGATTTTTCACTGAAGGCAGGATCCGCCCGACCTACTCTCCAAAGGAGTGAGGTTGACTTTCCGATATCAAGTATATCGTGTCCATAAAAACAAAATAAAGAAATAGGGCCAGCCCTGATGAATCTGAATTGAGGTTTTGAGGAAAACTCAGACACCATTAATGAATTACTAATGCACAGGACATTTTCGGCCACTTAAGCATCTAGAGTTACTTTAAAAAAAAAATCAAGGGTGGAAGCTTGTAAAAATTTCTTTTGATGAGTTAGCGGGCTGCTTTAACTAACAGACTAAGTATGATTCTGGTGAAAATGCATGTACTTCATTTTGCAGTTCTCATGATAAACGAAAATAAAGTTCTTTTCCCCAAAGTCTCATCGACTCTGACGAATAGTCAAAGGGCGAAAACCAGACGTTACTTCCGAAGAAGTTCTGCCACCCGAAGGCACTACGTCTCCAGGAGACACTAAGACTTCTTGGTAAATTCATATTCAGAAACAGCGAGGATTTTTCATTTTCAAGAGGGACACGTTTTCCCATTTTCCGAAAAGTGGGGGCACGTACCCCCATAGGCGTACGAGGCGGAGACAGGGGCAGACTGCCCCCAAAGATTATGAGGTCGAAAATTCGGGCAGGAAACGACAAAAATTAGGGCATAGCATAGGTGAAATCTCGGCAGAGATGAAGTAAAAGTGAAAAGATTGCCGAATTTTCTACCGAGGGCTGAGTTTGTATGCTTCGCGCGCATATAGTGGTTTGGTGGTCTATTTTATGCACCTGAACTGCAACGAAATTCGAGTAACTTTTTGAGATTCGGGCAAAAAAATTTCTGCACCCCCCAAAATGGAAGTCTCGTACGCCTATGGTACCCCCCCCCCACCCGCGCTTCATACATCCTTGATGTAAGATAGCACTTCGCTTCAATCTTTTCATAAGGCGTTATCCTTTCTACGCGATGCGTTCAACTACATTTACTTTCCAGACATTTCATTGTATTCTTCCTGTTTTCCTGACTTCTTTTCTCTCTTGCTTGTTTCTTTTGTTTCAAAGTCACTAGCTTTGATGAACAACATTTAATGGATTTTTAGTGTCCCTCATGTATGCGGTTAACGGAGTCTTTTTAATTTAAACTTTGTCTGGGAGTTACGTACGTATAAGAAATGAATGGAATTGTAACGCTAGCCTATCTTACACTTACGTTTGTCCAGGGGAAAATCATAATAAAAATAAAAACAAAATAACCCAAGTTACTCGGTGAATAGCCGGTTGGATTTATGATGAACAACATTACTGAATTAAGACTTAGTTCAATTAGGAATAAATGAGAAAATGAAATTGCTGTCGAACGCAGCTTCCGAGGTCAACTTCCACCTTGAGTGTACAGTGTCATATGAAATAACATAACCAGAGGTAACTAATGGTGTCATGGTGGTCGACGTGGAACTAGCGGTACCTTTTGGCCCTCTTTCTATGCCAAACAGAGTGATGTATCACTAATCTGATCAGCTTTATTGACCTTTAATGTACTAGGGCAAGGCCTAGGGCTATGGGGGCTTTCAATGACATTTATGACGGGATCATACCGGGTCCATATCTTACGTCATCATGCAGGCATGACAAGCAGATGTTTCAACTCAAACCTGCTCCTACAATGCACAGGGTAATAGGGTATTCTGCAATTACTATAACGATGGTAGGTAATGATGGCTCGTTTACATGCTTATTTTGGAGAGATTGAGAACTTGTATTGAGAGCAGTGGCATAGTAAGCGGATGGGCAGTGTCCAGGGTCCCAAGAGCCCAGATCAACAAAAAAAATCTGTCAGGGTTTGGGGCCCGGCAATGAAGCTCAATATTTGTACTTGTGCGTATTTGTCTCTTGCAGACTAGCATACATTATTTGCAGGGGTACAGCGAGGGCTGAGCATGGTTTTGTGGAACCACTGGTCCCCTCCCCTCCGCACTGCTCCTTTTCCATGGGCTCCAGAGGGTGTTGCTACGTACCTGATGGGGTGTGGAGTCTTGGGGTGGAAGCAGCCGAGTGGATCTTTCAGTCGAGTTGAAACCCCACAGATATGAATGTTTCGAGGATGTGGCCATTGTTGCCACTTTGGAGGGGCATTGTGTTTATTTGGGGGTATTTGTATGGATGTGTTATGGGGATTTGAAACTTCTATGGCGTACAGGGGGCCTGAAACAACATACAGATTCTTACATGATCCATCCAGCAGTTCAAGACATGGGACTTCACTGTCTTCAGTGCAGTAAAATTTTTACAATTTACATTCAATTCAACCTCATGCTGAATAAATAAAAACACCAATTACATACAGAACATTCCTCATTAGTGGGAGAAAACTGGTGTTTTAGTTTTACCGATATGTCCTGGCCATATCTTATACAATATGTGTGTTGTGAAACTTAAAGTAAAATATGCGAAAGAAAAGCAAGAGGATTTTAGACCTGTAGGTTTAATCTTACATAAAAATCATTTAACACTTCGGACTTTGAATTAGGAAAAACAACTAATTATTTAACGTTCGAGTCTCACTTTTTCCATTGAGTATTAACTCTTGTAGGCTGAAAAGTCATGGAAGTTTTATCAGTGCCGTCGCGACCGGGGGATGTGGGGGTGTTTCACCACGACCACCCAAAGTTCGTCAGAGCGACGGCAGTCGGAAAATCTGAAATATCAGTTGGAATTTCTGATTCCTCAGTCTAGCATGTTTTTCCGACTGAGCCTATGTCAACTTTGTATCTATTTTCCAACTAGATCAAGTGAGAAAGTGAGGGGGATAAAGGTATGTTCAGCCCCCAATATTTGCCAAGACATGAGATCCATATTTCAACGCTGGGTACATACAGCTTAAAACACTTGGGAAGTGCCGTTTCCGGCCATCTGGAGGGTTTGTAAAGCCAAAAATTTTCTTGTCCGCTCCGCGCCAACCGATGGTGGTGCTCCGCTTAGAAACATATATTAACATTTTTCATAGATTGGTTTTTTTTTTTCAAAATTGCACTTGAGATCCATATTTAAAGGCTGGGTACATGCAGCTTAAAACACTCGGGAAGTGCCGTTTCCGGCCATCTGGAGGGTTTGTAAAGCCAAAAATTTTCTTGGCCGCTCCGCGCCAACCGATGGTGGCGCTCCACTTAGATAATCTTCCTGCCATTCAGCCCCCGCCCCTTCAACATTTTTTCCGTTCCACCACGCCCTGATGTGAGCAGCTCAAAAATGTCCCAAAGACAGCACCATTTTGCATCTGAGCAAACTTACATTAACAAAAATTTCTAAGAAGGGGAGGGGACACCCCTTCCCAGGACGGCACCTTTATATAGTGACCCACTGATGTATACAAAAAACGCAGGATGCTTAAAAAGTGCACTATACACACTGCAGCTCAGTTGGAAAAAACATCCAGCCAGTCGGAATTTGGAAACTTCACACCCCCCTAAACATATAACCCTAGCTACGGCCCTGAGTTTAAAAATGTTATACCATTACAATGTATTCGTTGGGATATAATCATATATTCCAATATTTTCATTGTACGTTTACTTATCCCACGTGCAGTATGTTGATGAATGATGATACACATTTCTCATATTTTACTAAAGGTAGGAAGGCGGGATGTTTGGAAATAATTATTTTCAATCTAAGTTACCACTTCCACTTAGATACCACGTACTCTGGCTCACACAAGACGTATTCCTTTCACACTCCACCACCAACAACACTGAACTCTATAATCATGCATGCTACATGGTACTACAAACACAGCATTAATCACTCACCTGGTTCTTGTACTGTAGTAGCACCACTTCAAGAATCACTCCTGGTTGAACACTGACGAAACAACCAATACTAATCCAAAGTTTCGAACTTAACCGTAAGTTCAAACAACCTCCTCCCGTAAGAAAAACTATTTTCTGTCCAAAAAGATGTAATTTTCTAGAATAAGTCCGCCTAAAATTTTCAAAGTATCCTCCTTCCTGGTAAACACTTCTGACAATTTTATTCAAAATGTCACAAACTCTCTCTCTTGCCAATTCAATCTGTACTGGTAAATCAAGTATAGGATTACGCGTGTGTTCTTTTGTTGCGAAGGATAAACCCACACATTCCAGTGTATCCTTGATCTAAGGAGGTCAAAAGAGCGACTTTGTGTATGGTAGTTGCCATGACGACAACCCTTGTCAACCTTTCGAGACCGTAATGTTGTATTATGGTCAATCGTAGATCACGCATCATGGGTAAGTCGAGAGGTAAATAGACCAATTGTCCGAAGTGTATAGGGATAGTTTTGTGGTAAATAAACGGACCATTTAGTAAAATAGAAAGACGGACAGGGCTGTTAATGAGACTACAAATGTAGTAGGCCTAATAATATGCCTCTCCGTTTGGTTGTCAATCAAGATCATGTGACATACGTGAAAGAGGGACGATATTTTAGAAAATTTACATGGCCTACATCAGTGGTGTTAATTACACTCAGTGGTTGTAGCTATACACCATGTTTAGTACTTCTCCTCCAAATGGCCGGTGCGGCATGATATTTGGTCGGGTCACAAACTCCGTGTACAAGGATTAGTATTAGAAAATAGTCATAGTTTACTCCGATTTCCAACTTGTATTACCAATTAAGCACATGTGTTGTAAGATGAGCGAATTATCAAACTGGGACCAGGCTCTCTCCTATGTCAGTCAAAAACGAAAAAATGTACATGAAAAGAAAAAGAAAAAAAGAAATATGGTTTTAAGATAGAATCTGAATCAAATCAGGCCTTTTGGCCAATCGTCGTGTCGACATGTAACCAAAAACAGCCTTTTTACTCAACATCAATAGGTTAAGTTTCCCTGAAGATCTGTCCGAATTCATTTGAATAGGTCTACCTTTTACCGTTCTCAAGATATACCTCTTCAAAGTTAAACCTTTTATGAAATTTCACGTTTGCTGTGTAGAAATTGTGATGTGGAGTGTTGAACAATGATCGAGGGTTTGTACATTTCTTTTGTCAATCCCCAGCTTAAAAAGTGTCTATTAGTTACCAGGTAATAATATACGTAATTCCAGTTTGGTGTTTAATGTGGAAATTTTCAAATTAGTGAATATCTTCTTCCAAATAAACCCTCGAGTCACGCCACCATTACAACTGTCTTTAGGAGGAAGGTTTAAATCAGGCTGCAAAAGATAACAAAACATGTATTTCACGAGTCCCTCTTTGCACGTCACAAATTTGCGTATGTAGCTCATGTTTATTCACGAAGTAAGTGCAAAACTTTTAAAATGGCCAATGGTTCGGATGGATTTGCAGGGAACTGTGACAATTTTGTTTAATTTTAATGTCTCTTTATATCAAATAAGCAAGGGTGACATTAACATATCCACGGACCTTTAAAGCAGAGGATTCAGCAATCAGCAGATATTATATGTGGAACACTCACCCCCCCCCCCCCATCATGAGGGCAAGCTCATCTGCAACTTCAGCATCTTACCAGATTAACCACTTTACACTCTCTTTGCCAAATTTCACACTCACACAAGGCTGCGACCACGGAGGTTTTATTATGACAAACGTATATCTGAGCTAGCTGCGACGAGTTCGTCCCTCCAATTTACCCTTTAGTTCACTGTTCAACTCGCCTCCATTTTGGTCTTGGCCCTCTTGCCGCGCTTGAACTCTTGCCTTCATTGCAGGACAGTGTCGATCGTTTTCCTTTTCCGAAGCACGTGATCAATTTAGTTCCATAATCTCCTTATTTGATTGGTTATTCCTTTTCAGTTCTGTTTCCTCACCAAACTCCTTGTTTCTGGCTTTTTGATCTGACTGTCTGAGCAGGGGTCCAATTTTCGGGGAAAACGGGGACATCCAGTGGTATTATATTATCCTAGGCATTATCTAAGCTGAGCGCCACCATAATCACCATCAGTTGTCCCCAGGAAGGGTAAGAACATTCTTGTCAAACTTGCCCTCCAGACTGCCTGGAATGGCACTTTCCCTTGCTTATAAGTCGCATCTAAACGTGTTCTACTTTGAGGCCTGGCATTAGAAAGTAGTTAATCATAATATTAAAAATTAGTAATAAAGACTATCAAATTAGTAAAATGTCCATAGGCGTAGGAAGCTGTTCAAGACTTGGGGCTGAACCTTGTTCCGGATCGCTGTCCTGGGGTAGGGGTCTGAGGGAAGGGGTGTCCCCCTCCCCCCTGAAAATTTTTTGGATATGTTAGGTTCCTTAGATGGAATTTGGTGCATCATTTTGGACAAATTCTAAGATAAACTACTGCAAATTTTTGCAATTTCTTAGCTTTTTGGAAAATGTTTCGATATTTGACGGTCCTTAGATGGAATTTGGTGCATCATTTTCGGACAAATATAAGGTAAATTACTGCAAATTTTTGGCACATTTCTTAGCCTTTTGGAAAAGTCTTGATATCTGAGGGTCTTAGATGCAATTTAGTGCATCATTTTGGACAAATGTTAAGGTAAATTAATGCAAATGTTTTGCCATTTGTTAGCTTTGTGGAACATTTTTGGATATTCTGATAATTGAGGGTCCTAAGGTGCAATTTAGTACATCATTTTTGGACAAATTCTAAGGTAAATTATTCCAAATTTTTTTTCCATTTCTTCATTTCTTAGCCCTTTGGAAAATGTTTTGATATTTGAGAGTCCTTAGATGCAATTTGGTGCATCATTTTGGACAAATTATAAGGAAAATGATTGCATATTTTTTTGACATTTCTCACAGAAGAGACACATAGGGGGTTTTCGTCCTTGGAAAGTGGGGGGGGGGCGCTAAAGCACATACTTCCGCCACCACAAATTTCGCTGGGGCCTAGCGCCTTCCCCCCCCCCCCCGCCGCTTCCCACGCCCTTGATGTTATCCTGTAAATCACTATGTAATGGGGATTTACACTGTGCCCTGGAAATTAGATACTGGTAACTCCTGTACAACTACAGATGAGTGAGTGTGCAGAGCGTTCCCCTCATTAGAATTGTTTTAAACATTTTGTAATGGTTCAGCCTATTAAGTTCATTTTAAATAACAAAAGTTTTCCAGTATAATTAAAGGTCTGGTGACATGAAAATGACCTAGTTGGATATTTGGTGTTAAAAGTATTGAAAGCCTCGAAAATAGCCACAATTCACATCAAAATTTATCAAAAATTGACCATTTTACGTGGCAATTTCTATTTCACACTTTTATCATGAATAAAAATGAGCTGAATATGCAAATTTGTGATGTCGAGAGAGGGACTGGCCAAATATGGCTAATGTTATCCTCTGTTTTTGCAATCTTCATTTCAAGGACAGCTGTAACATTAGTATGTCCTGAGGGATTTATTTTGAAAGTTAAAATTGTGTCCTTGAAAAATATCAGTACCTCTCACCAAACTGTAAAGTATGTGATGAGTAATTAAGAGATACTTAGTATAGGGTTAACAAAAGAAATGCATGCCAACCCTCTGCAACGCTACACAGCATTATTTTTCATTGGCAATGAGTTACTTCTGAAATGTTCAAGTTTTAAAGAGTTATATCTTGAGAACCGTAAAAGATATTGAAATAATTCTAATGGATCTTTCCTTTTGGGATCTTACTCTAAGTAGTCAAACCAGGGCTTTTTGCCAGCATGTCACCAGAACGTTAAAGATCCCTTCAGTTTCCCACATCATTTTTCTTTTATTTATTCTTTGGCCCACTCATGACGAAGGGTAGGGAGTGAGGGTGACTTCTTACCATCGACAACCGCAAGTTGCGCCTTTGTGCGGAAATCGAAAATTTGGGGAAAACGTCCTGTATCAATTTATGCTATTTCTCTAGTTCTCAGATGTGCCTTACCATCACAATTAGGAAAATGAAATTTTCAGCGTTTTCATCAGATATATGTGCAGAGATTGATGACGTCAAAATAATCTGTTTAATCCTCAAGCGAGCAGAAAAAGTGTAATTTTCATAGGCGTACGGAGCTGTTCATTTTTTCTGATTGTGATTCTAAGCCCCAACTGAAAAAGGGAGGCCTCCCTGGAAGTTTGTGCCACTTTTTGTGCAGATTTTGATGTACATGTACTGAAAAGTTACAAAAATTTTGGAAATTTTTAATGTATTTTACAAAGTGGGCAACTAAAAGTTGTGGTCCTTGAAATATGGGGGCGCAAGCATACTTAAGGCTTCAGCATTTTTTCTAGGGACCACAGCCTCAGCCGCCCCCTACTCCGAGTCCTACTTCTAACGCCTGTTACAATTTATGGTAGGTTTTGCAAGAATTAAAGTGTGTGGGCGTATCAAAATTCTGTGATGAAGCGCGGCCCAATCTGAGTCACACCAGTCTTCGGTGTCTAGGGACCACCCTTCACCCTTAAACCTCTCCCCCGCGTGCTTCAAATTTCATGCTGGTTTGGTCAACTTAGCAATTTTATTGAACTGTTGATAAAGCAGTATGAAAATTCGGGCAACTTGGTTTGGATTTCAATATTCGGCCTTTGCTCCAACCTTTCCAAAAATTTAACCCCCTTCCCAATCTAGTCAGTATCTGGTGAATTCTATCCCTAGCTTGTAACTTGTTTAGACTAGTTTAATTCGGTTCGCTTCGGTTCGGCTGGGTTTAGTTTAGTTGAGAAGGAATAAGACAAGATACAAAACCTTTTCAAGTACACAACAGTAAAAAAAGAACATGCCCCTTAAAATTCTTTGGCAATTATTAATAAATATATCAAACTTTTAAACGCATATACTCTCCTTGTTGTAATTTGTTATAACACAACGGACACCGGCAAGTTGTAGTAAGGTATAGTGGAATAGGTTACAGTGAGTCCCTGGTACTGGAGTAGGCCCATGCAATATCAGTTGTGGAAACGTTGTGAAGTTTGGCAGGCGGGGGGGGGGGGTTGCAAGAGGACTCTGTGCTTGAAAACTTCAACTTGATTAGCTCAAAAATATGCCACTCCCAAGTTGCCGTGCTTTAATAGAGTAGACATATAGTACAGCAACGTCAATTAGGCCTACTTCTCCACAGTTTGTTTGCAAGGGGGTTGTGGTGGATGACCATGAGTAAAACTATGGATGCATAGGATACAGATAGTAGCATCCGGCCGGAACCGGATTTTGCTGGATAGTAGCCTACTGGAAATGCGGTCGCATAAAGTGCGGCCGGAACTGGATTTTTTTAATTGTAAAGAGAGATATTAGAAAATAACATTGTGGGGAATAAGAAACTGAGTGAGGGAATGGGGAGTCAGCAGGGAAGCTTGTGGTTGACTTCGTGATATCACTGCAGTAGGTTCAAGTGTTACCTATTTTGCTCTGCTTGAAATGATGCAGAACAGTAATTTTGTTGTGTTGTGGGTCATTCGCTCCACGGCGAAGGCTTGGTAGGAGATCTTGGGGTGCAGCTCCAAGCGGAATCAAGAGAAGACGAAAGATGAAAAAGCTAGGTTTTACAATTGTCCTTGATTAATTCCTTTACTATTTTGCTTGATCAAATTATATGTACAGGATGATTAGTGATAAATTATTTGGATCATTTTGGTCGGCCTTAAAAAATGATAAGGAAGCTGCATGCTCCTTACACGATATACGATACTTGCTATACATGCCATTTCGAGTTCTGCAGCACGAGTGTGTCGAGATCTGCACTTCTGCAGCTTGGAGGCAAAGACTCCTGTGTGCCTCATGGAAATGTCAGTCCTATTGAAACTAAGTGCAGTAGGCTCCGATTGGTCAAGAGTTGAGACGCACCCTTAAATATGAATATCAGTTAATGTGATGATATTGTATGACAAATTAGGAGGCTATAGAAAGTGAAATTGACCGCACCTACAAAATAGAGATGGGATCGGATAAGACGTGAAAGTTCAAGTTCTCACACCAAACATGCGACAGGAAACTGGAAAGACTACCAGTTGCAAGCCGCGTAACAATTAATTTGATACAAATAAGACTGCGTAGCGTACTCGGTAACCTACTTAAAAACAGATAGTATGTACCAAACAATATCCGGCAATTGTAAGATTAAAATTGATCAAAACAAGATTTAAAGTCTATTGGAAAAGATTATCTTTTATATTGTGTAGAGTGTGTTGCCCCGTGGAAACCAACTGGGGCGTTGCCCCTGGACCCACCAGGGGCCCGGTACAGCGGGGCCCTGGAACCCACGCCTTTAAGGAAGCGCTTCGCACAGTTTGGTATTCCACCCGGTTTTGCCCCCAGTTTCAGACATCAAATCCCGCCCTGTAAATGTATCCCAACAGATTTTCAACACCGTGACGTAGCTAGATCAGTTGGTAAGGCGTTCGACTCCGAATGCTTACTACGATGAACGAGTTCAAGTTCAGCGAAGAATGACAGTGAGCAAGGGCCTGGAACTATCTCCAAAAGTGTGGGGGCCTTTTCACTATATGCGAATCGCTGTCCTGGGGGAGGGGTCTAAGGGGAGGGGATTTCCCCTCCCCTTTGTAAAATTTTTGCTCAAGTAAGCTAGACTAGATGCAAAATGGTGCCAAATTTGGTGCTGAATTTGAGTTGAAATATCACCGAGAATTTCTACTTTTTAGGAAGTTTTTTTTTTTTATTTTGCTTTCTTAAGTGAATTTTTTACTCAGTCCTTGGGGTAAACCAGAAATAATATAATAATATATAATAATAATAATTTTATCTTCCTTGTTCAAGCTTTTATAGACACCTCTGCGTTCCCTCTTTTTGTTTTCTTAAATAGGCTTCGTTTCGTTAATCGTATCCTATTGTAAATTTCGGTCGCTAGATGGTGACGCCAACACACGATAACATAACATATCATAGCATAACATAACATTATATAACATAGCATAACATAACATAACAAAGTTAAAGGGCAAAGTAGGATTGAAGCAGTGAAGCCCCATAAGATGCCCTGTAGTCCAGGCCCATAACAAAAACTCAAACCCAAGCAAAAACAAAGTCCAGCACGTACAAAGATGTGATTCTACCCACAGTCACAACTTGTCACTGTTCATCTTGAAGCAACGGAATGAAGCGGAATCACGTCGATCGAACACGGAAATAAACAGTTACAATTAATTTGACAAACTTTGAAGTAATTTTCATCCTTTTTGAAATTTTTTTACAATTTTAAGTGCAAGGGCGTAGCTAGGATTTCATCTTGGGGGCGGGGGATGAAACTTATGACTGAATGCCGTCCTGGGGAGGGGTCTAAGGGGAGGGGTGTTCCCCTCCCCCTTTTGAAAATTTTGGCTTACGGAGGGTGGGCTAGATGCAAAATGATGCTACATTTGATGCTAGATCTGAATTGAATATATCTCCATGAATTCCTATTTTTTAAGTAACAATTTTTAAGTTTTCATCTGAAATCTTCCTGAGAATTTTTTTCCATCCTCCCCGCCAACGCCCCTGAGTCGCGTTCAATGTTTTAACTAGGACGTTTTTTTCAATGCGACATTTACTGATCTGAGGCGTGTGGGAGGTTTCCCCTCCCCTTTGAAGAATTTTTGAAATTTGAAAGGTGCCTAGATCGCAAATGGTACAATATTTGAGTGGATTTCTGCTCTAATGAGGAGCCCGGCCGGCGCCACGAACGTTATGTACGGAATCAGTCTACATTCTGATCTTCAAGACCATGGTAGTGGCTCTCGAAGGTTACAATGAGGGCTTGTGAATTAGGAAGTCCTGTCGCAATTTAAGCAGACAAATATGACATTCTGGCAGCAACGAACGGGCAAAATTATTCTGGTGAGGCTGACATGATTCTGTCAAAATTTACACCCGCGTAGAATTTGCTTGTCAGATTTTTTTGTGCGACATTTGTCGCCGTTTATGCGACATTGTCGCACAAATAGAGGGCTGGCTAAAACACTGGTCGCACAGTGCTCTCAGCGTCTTTGATTTGCCAAAAGGGCTTAAATTTATATATGATGAATTAGAAATGTCTTGCGTAAGGGAGCGCTTTGAGCTATTCGCATGGGGTCAAGGGGCCTGCGTTGAATCCATACTTTGTTTGCCTTCCTGCATGGGCTTTACCTCCCTCTCCCCACCCCTTCATGGTCTCCACGGGCGTTACCACTGCCCCCTCTCTTCTTCCTCCCTTTTCTCTCTTTTTTCTCTTTTTTTCTTTTTCCTTTTTCCTCTAATTTGGGGGGCGACTGCCCCAATCGCCCCTGGCCACGCCACTGTAACTGCCCTATAGATGCAAAATGGTGCATTGTTTGATTATTTCATCCTGTTCAATGCCACATTTTTAGCAGCCTAGGGTGTCATCCAAAGTGGACCGAAACAAGGGTTTTGCCCCACCAATCAGAGTGGGGCGGGCCCATCCCCTTTTTCTATGCATATGAAAAAAGTGGCAGTTACGACATCATACCAGGGAGCTACCCACTGTGGTTCGAGTGGTAGTTCCTACCCCGCGGAGCGAACTCTGTTTGCTCAGCTCCTCAGCTTCCCAAACCACGGACAACGAATATGCCGTCACCGTACAGCCTGCTACTGATCATACACTGTATCCAGGTACGTAATACAGTGCACTAGCCTGCGAAGCTGGCTCATAATATACGAAACAAAATGGGATCCAGCTGTGACCTTGTATCAACAAGGTAGGGAAAACGCGAGCTAGGCCTTAGTATGAACACTTTGCAGTTTGCACAATCCCATGCCCTACTGACACGTATTCTGTCTCGGTTGTCTCATGCGAGCTAGCTATGTTCGTTCCAGCATACGTACTGTAATTAATTACGGTTGTTCAGTAAGCACAGTTCAATTCTACCACTGCCATGCCAGTCTACCGTCTTTGCGGTACTCGACATACTGTACCTAGGCCCTAGGCTATGTACAGTGACATTTAACTTTCAACTTGAGGCCTAAAGCTGCAAAAGTTTCTCACTTACTAATGTAAGTAACATCACAGAAAACTTAGAAAGCCTTTGTGGTAGTCAATTCCTCATCCTCTTAAAATAACCATGTCTTTGCTAAAGCGAATGAAGTTGAAACTAACAGTTTAACGTTAGGCTATATAGCCTTAGGCTATAGGGCTTTACAATAACACTAACGTTCTTCTTTCGGAACATGGTGACACATCCACAGGGACATTACTTCACCACGCAAGCGTCGACAGGTATCAAGCCCTAATGTAGCTAGTAATAAACTGGGCAGGGTCTTTATGATGCAAAGAATCATCCACCAAAGAGGC